>JAQNDB010003942.1:0-26449 GCA_029204045.2 Tillandsia leiboldiana | reverse complement strand
AAGCTCTTCAGTGATGACTACTGGATTAAGCAATGCAGGAAGAGCTCCATCAATTTGAGAGAAACAAAGTCTGGGAATTAACGAAGCCTCCAAAGCAACATAATGTGATAGGTACCAATGGATCTTCAAGAACAAGAAAAATGAGGATGGTACTATCATCAGGAACAAGGCACGATTAGTTGCTCAAGGCTACTCTCAAGTAGAAGGTATAGACTTTGATGAAACTTTCGCCCCTGTAGCTAGACCGAGTCCATTCGTATACTATTTGCTATTGCTTGTCATTTTAAAATCCAATTATTTCAAATGGACGTTAAGAGCGCATTTCTAAATGGATTTTTAAATGAGGAAGTTTATGTGGCTCAACCGAAAGGTTTTGTAGATCATAAACAACCTAACCATGTTTTTCGTTTGAAAAAGGCTCTTTACGGTCTGAAACAAGCACCGCGAGCATGGTACGAAAGGTTAACAAAGCACCTTTTGGAGAAGGGCTATACTCGAGGGGGAGCTGATAGGACTCTCTTTGTGAAGCATATCAAAGCAATTTCATTGTAGCACAAATCTATGTCGATGACATTGTATTTGGCGCAACAAGAGATAATGATGCTTCTAAATTCGCGGAGACCATGGAAAGCGAATTTGAGATGTCCATGATGGGCGAATTGACTTACTTCCTTGGATTGCAAATTAAACAAAATGATGAAGGTATTCACTTGAGTCAATCCAAGTATGCAATGGAGTTGGTTAAAAAGTTTGATCTTGAAAATTCGAAGGATTTTCCGGACTCCAATGGGAAACTAGCCACAAGGGACTTGGAAGTGAATCACAAAGTGAGAATGTAGACGAGAAACTGTATCGAAGTATGATTGGAAGTCTACTTTACCTCACGGCTAGTCGCCCGGATATATCCTTTAGTGTTGGGATCTGCGCGAGATATCAATCTACAACAAAGGAGGTTCACCTGAAAGCGATGAAAAGGATCATCCGGTATATCAAAGGATCAATTAATTTCGGAATTGGTATCCTATGGGAACAAGTTTGGATATTGTTGGATACTCAGATGCCGATTTGGGCAGGATCAATGGATGATCGGAAAAGCACGAGTGGTGCATGCTTCTATCTTGGCCATTGCCTTGTGCATGGCACAGTAAAAAGCAGAACTGCATAGCACTCTCGACTGCCGAAGCGGAATACATTTCAGCTGGAAGTTGCTCAACTCATCTCATTTGGATGAAAAAGCGTATTGAGCGACTTCCGCATTTCAGCATCTTCGGTAACAATTCTTTGTGACAACACAAGTGCAATTAACATTTCTAAAAACCCTGTGTTGCACTCTAGAACAAAACATATTGAACTTAGATATCATTTTCTTAGAGAGCTAGTTGAATCAAATACTCTTCAACTTTCATATATTTCAACTGAGGATCAATTAGCTGACATTCTAACAAAACCTTTGGATCAAAAATGTTTTATTCATTTACGAAAAGCAATTGGAATGCTTTCCTTGAAATAAACTTTTTTTTGAAACCTTTGCTTAGGATAGGTTTTGTATTTGTTTTTGTTTTGTTCATTATCTATGTTTGTACATAGGACATTAATTGAGCATAGATCATAATTGACTTTAATTGCATCTTTTCGCACATTTAGAAATTTATTATGCTTTTGCCATCATAATATTTCACTGTTGCAATGATCATTTATGTTAATTAAATCATCTTCTAAGTGATCAAAGTCAATTTCTCTCTCTCTATGATCTCTTGGTATAGTCATTATTTATTTGACTGCTTAGTCGAGTATGAAATCGAGATCAATATTTGGTTGAATACTTTATATCTTAAATAATTGATAGCCAATTGAGGGGGAGTCATAGAAAAGTAAAATGCTCAAAAGATGTGGAAAGAGTTACATCCCAATAAGGAGTGTGAAAACTACCACCACATGGAGGAAAGAGCTACCACCTCGGTCGTCCGAGTATTGTGTGCAGCTACCACATGTATACCAAGCATGGTTGTTCAAATTTTTGATTAAGTAAAATGCATGTTGAAATACTTGACTCCGTCAAATTTCAAGGTTGGTATAAGGTGGGTTTTTAAAGAAAGATGCTCAAAGAGCCACTCTCTTCAACAGATTGTCTAGATACATTATCTACTATATTTGGGATTTCAAACATCTATTGATCTTTGTATTTCATTTTCTTTACTGAATTGATGATTTGATAAAGGCATTACTCATAAGATCATGTTAGATGTAATTGAAGGTGTTCAACTTTAAGGGATTTAATTCTTGTAAATTCTCGTTTCATTTTTGGATATTATTGATAGATTTGGCATAATCTAATTCTTGTTGTATGAAACGATGATTTTTGTTTAAAGTTGATACACATTTGTGCTTACAATCTTTTCTGGTTTTTCTTGAATTTCTCTGAAATTTTCTAAAGAAAAAGTTGGAGCCGATCCGGATCGGGCAAGATGATCCGGATCCCGAACGCAGGAATTCTTCTGCGGGTTGACGATCCGGATTGTATCTGCCGATCCGGATCCCGAACGCAGTTTCTCACTGCGGGTAGCCGATCCGGATCGCAAGCATGGGATGATCCGGATCGCGGCTAGGGTTTTATAAAGAACAAAAGGGTTTTGATTTCTTTTACTCCAATCTTTTGTTCCAAAGTTTCCAGAGCCTCTCTCTCTAGATTTCATCCTTCTTGGAAGCTTTCAAACTCAAGTTCTTCAACTCCAAGTAAGTTTTATTGATCAAAATCTCGGTTTTTCACCGTTTTTTTCTCTATTCCTCCTCAAACGTGTGAATTTCTTGGATCGACTTTATTTGTGGATGGTTTTTGATCAAATTTCTTTTGAAATAAGAACTCTGGGTAGATTAGTTTTGATTATATGCTAGGTACTCTCCTGATTAACGGATTTTTAGGCTTCGATTTCTAAAATTTCGGTTTTAGGGCATATAATAAGGATTTTCGAAAATCAAGCAATTGATCTATTTTTAAAAGTCCTTTTGCAAAACTAATTTGATTCTTAGTCTCTCTACATGATTATGATTGTTTGGGTACAATTTTTCAAATTTTTGAAAATTAACAATTTTTCATGTGTTCTTGAGTTGGTCTTCACAGGATACATTTTTCACTAGCAATCAAAATGGTGATCACTTGGATTATTTTCCTACTTGCTGCCATGGTACATGTCAAGGATACTGCCAAGCCTAAGAAGGCTAAGAAAGCAAAGAAGACTAAGGTTAGATTCCGACACTGAATCAGAGACAGAGTCGATCGACTGGGATAACATCGAAATCGAGCAAGCTGCTCCCATTGTCTCCAAAGGGAAA
The DNA here is from genome assembly GCA_029204045.2 of Tillandsia leiboldiana. Classification (NCBI taxonomy): domain Eukaryota; kingdom Viridiplantae; phylum Streptophyta; class Magnoliopsida; order Poales; family Bromeliaceae; genus Tillandsia; species Tillandsia leiboldiana. The sequence goes on along the minus strand of JAQNDB010003942.1, from coordinate 23,119 downwards.
GCAACTGCTGAAGCTTCAAAACCTACTGCAGCTGAAAAAGGGAAAGCACCAATGGAACCAAGTCCAGTTGGAACAAAAAGAAAAACCGGTGCAAGAAAAAGAGGCAGTGCTCAGGAAATTACCATTGAGGAACCAGTTGCTAGGCAGCCTCCTCCACAAGACTTCATCAGCTCCGACAGAATCAAGGATTTTGAGAAGAGGGAATGCATTGGCGAGAGACATGTCAATGTCAAACCAATGAAGGAACGATCTGTAGCTTTTGGGACTTTGTTTGACCAAGTTGGTCTTGCTCAAATTTGCAACTTCCCTGAGACTACTGGGTACTGTCCACACTCAGTTCGAATGTTTTATCAGAACGCTGCAAGTCTGATTGATCACGAGGATGGACGTCGTGAATTTCACACTTTGGTTAAAAATATCAAAATCAAAGTCACACCCCAGCTGATTGGAGTTGTGCTAGGTATGACAGCCAGAGCTGATGGACTCCATTACCTAAAAACCCAAAGCTTCAACGACAACTCCTGGAGAGTTGTAGTTAATGGAATTTGTCTTCCAAATACTCGGTCGACCGGAAATTCTGTTTTCTCTAAAGAGCTACGACCAGAGTATCGGTATATAAACTTCATTGTCTGCTACAACATTCTTCCCAACATGAATACGAAGGTTCTTCGATGGGACAGAATGTTATACCTTTATCTTCTTGGAAATCCGGCCGCATTGATGGGAGCAAACTTGAATATTCCCTATCTCATTTGGTCAAGGATGGCGCGGTATGTGGAACACTCTCATCCCACAGAAAGACTACCCTACCCAATGATTATCATGCGCATCCTTAGAAAGTTTAAAGTCGATACAAGCGCGAGCTCATACATGTACAGTTTGGGCACCATTAATGAGACGACAATTGTGAAGTCTCTCTCGACGAAGCCAGATGAACCCATAATACCTCCTCACCGGCAACGAGCACAACAACAACGAGCGACAACCTCTGCACCGGCAGAAACTCCTCCTGTTCCACCAGCACAGCAGGCACCTCCATCCACTTCTGATGATGATGCGTCAGTGAGTTCAATCTTTAAGGAACAACAGCGACTCTCAAACGAGCAAGAGCGCATGGCTACTGATGTCGCTGAAATGAAAGAGGATATCAAACAAGTTAAGAAGGAACAAGCTTCTATAAACAAACGGATCAAGAAAATGTTTCAGAAGCTTGGGTGTATCAGCTCCGACGACTCTGCATAAAGTTTTTCTTCTTTTCTCTAATCTCTCTTTTGCAGGTTTTTAAGTTTTTGTTCTTATTTAGTTCTCAGGAGTTTCTTAATTTTGTTCTATTTAACTCTCCTTAAAGTTTTTGTGATTTTGGCTTTGTTTGTGACAAAAGGGGGAGAGAGTTTAGAGAGAACTTGAACAATGAACTTGAACAATGATGTGATGTGAACATCAAGGTAAGTGAACATCAAGGGAACTTGAACAATGATGAACAATGCTGATGTGAAATTTTGTACACAACAAGGTAAGTATCACTTCAACTTCAACTTTGGTTTTCATCTTGTGATTGTTTGCATGTCTCTACTAACTATTCGACTAACTATTTGGGCATGTAATATGACTAACAAGTTGATGTTCACTAACATGACATTTGGTTTTTGATTGCATAGAAGATATGTTGGTTTTTGACTATGATTCTCTTACATATCTGATTTCTCAAATGTCATGATGATCAGATAAACTCTATCTCTGTACTAGGTTTTGTATGCTAAATATTCTTGAGGTATCTAACGATCTCTTTTTGTCAAGAATGATTTCTTTGTGCAGAGAGTACAGATGTCTAAGTCTAGAGTCTGTTTTAGGAGTTTATCTCATGTTTTTAAATTTTTGGATCTCCATTGTAAATTTTTGTTGTATGGTGATAGCAACAAAAATATCTTTTGAATTTTCTTGAGTGGATCTGTGTTTTGTCACGAAACCGCCAAAGGGGGAGATTGTTACGGAATTTGAGTTGGCGTAGTTTCGTGAAAGTCTCAAGTCTTGAAGATTGAAGGTGAAGAAAGTTGGATCATTTAACTCAATCTCAAGAAAGAAGAATTCAAAAGGATCAGGTATGTTTAACCTAAGATTTTGTGTGATCCGAATACTTCTTGTAGTGTAGAAACACTTGGAAGAATCTTTCATTGCATAAAAATCAAAAACTGGACTTGGGACATGTTCAGGATCCGGATCAGGTTGTTCGATCCGGATCCCGAAGGTGGTTTGTTCATACACCAGTTCAATCCGGATCGTAGCCTCTCTTGATCCGGATCCCGAACACTGAGTTTACCATCTTCCTTGAACGATCCGGATCAGGCTTCGCAATCCGGATCCCGAACGTTGATGTTTGGTGAACTGTATGAACGATCCGGATCAAGCACTTCGATCCGGATCCCGAACCTTCGTTTTTCTGGAATTACCTGACTCGTTACGACGATCCGGATCACAGCTAATCCGATCCGGATCGCCGTCCGTAAAATTTCCAGAAATGTTAGGTTTTTGATTCTTATCTCCTTCCTAGGATTTCTAACCTATAAATAGACCCTATGATTCATTTCCTAGGGTAAGCCGAAAATCCAAATAGCCGTCATTTTCATATATCATCTCATACGGCTCTAGATCCACATATAGAGAAGAAAGGAAATCATTAGAGAACACTCTATGTTTCTTCATCTATATTGATTAGTTTGATTCTAGGTTTTCATACTCACATCTTGAGTTGAATCAAACTAATGAATACTTAGATGGTATTTCCGATCTATCTTTGATCTAAGTATTCGGCGGATCATCACCACCCAAAAACAACGATTTACCCCAAAAATCGGCGCGTGGATTCGCGTGTCCTTGTGGATTCAAGGTTCAACCGCTCTCGTGGATTCGGAGCGAGGCACGTTCGTGGATTCGAAGGGTGCTATTGGGTGAAGACCGTGGATTCGGTCGGACGTCGTGGATTCGACGTTGGACGCCGTGGATTCGGCGTTGGGCGCAGATCGTGGATTCGAGAAGCGTCGCGGAGCGAGCGGAGAAGATCCTCTAGGAGCGTATGGAAAAGGTTGAGTCGTAAGTGTGTACGGTAAATCACCTTGTACGTGTTTTAATTCTAGTGGATTTCTGCCGTGTTATCGGTCCCGTGGTTTTTTACTCCGGTGATGGAGTTTTCCACGTAAAAATCTTGCGTATTATTTTTATTTCCGCATTGGGTTTTTATCGCAACGATTTTTGAGTGTTTATACGTTTACACCTATTCACCCCCCTCTAGGTGTTTTTTCCCCTATTTAGATCCTTATTACATATAACCCAACAAGTGGTATCAGAGCGGGAATAGGGTTGTAAACAATGGTTGAAGGTGGAAACATCAACCGACCCCCGTTCTTCGATGGAACAAACTATGCGTACTGGAAAGTACGGATGAAAGCCTTTTTAATTTTCATCGACGAACGGGTGTGGCAATCAATTGAATTAGGATGGTCTAATCCAACTGAATTTATTGGTGATGTTCGCACCTTAAAACCTAGGTCGAAATGGACCAAGGAAGAGTTAGATTCATCTTCTTACAATGGCAAGGGAATTAATGCTATTTTTAATGCCTTATCTCAAACTGAATTCTCTCGCGTCTCGGCATGTGAGACTGCGAAAGAAATCTGGGATGTTCTTCAGGTTACACATGAGGGAACTAACCTCGTGAAGATTCAGAAACTGCAAATGCTTACGAGCAAGTTTGACTCTATCTTAATGGCAGAAAATGAATCTTTCACGGACTACTATACACGATTGCAAGACATCGTAAACTCATGTGCTAATCTGGGAGAGAAGATTCCAGAATTTAAGATTGTAAGAAAGATCTTAAGAACTCTTCCTGAACGATTTCGCCCAAAGGTTACTGCCATTGAAACTATTAAACACCCGGACGAAATACGTGTAGAAGAATTAGTTGGTTCATTACAAACTTATGAAATGACATTTACTACTAACAATTCTTCTGGAAAGGCATCCACTTCTAAGTCTTCAGGTTATGCGTTGAAAACAACTAAGGAAGAAGACGCGGATACATCCTCCTCAGACGATGACGAGAACCTTTCTATGGAGGAATTTGAGAAGCAGCTCGCTCTCTTGACATTGGAAGTTTCGCCGCAACTTTCGAAGGGGTAATTCAAGTAAATCTCCATTCTTCGGAAAGTCGAACAAAGGCAAGGGTACTGCAAGTTACAAGTCAAGAAAGCAAGAGAACTTCTCAAAGGATAAGAAAAGTTCAGAGGGACAACTACAATGCTTCAAATGTCGAGGCTATGGCCACATTGCAACGGAGTGTCCCAACAAGTATCCAGCAAAGAAGAAGGCGATGCAGGTCGTCACTTGGGATGACAACTCAACGTCAAATGAGTCGTCTTCAAGTGATGAAGAAAAGAGCTCCACGACATTCCACGCGTCCGTATCTTCACCCTTCATGTGCTTTATGGCAAGTACATCCGAGTCGTTGTCCAACTCCACTGTTGAAAAGAATGCAACGGACAATGAATCGGATGATTCGGAAGGTGAAGATTTTGCTCTAGCCTATCACAGATCTTTACGGGATTTAAAGAAACCGGCTAAGCAAAACAAGGGGTTGAGAGGGAGATTGCAGGATCTCGAAGAAGAAGTAAAAAGGGTAACTTCTCTCTCGACCGATCTTGAAGTGGAAAGGGATAATCTGATAAAGGCAAATGTTTCCCTTCAAGAGTCCAATGAGCAACTCGAGAAGAACTATATAGATATGGTGAACAAAGCGAACTATTTCTTGAAGCTCTACGACGAGGCCCGACGAGAAAAATTGGAAATGACAGAGACCATTTGCCAACTCAAGGATGACTTACAACAATTTTCTTTTGGAAGGAGTAAGTTGGATAAACTTCTTGGTCTTGGTCAAACAAACAAGTCCGGCCTCGGATACAATCGAACTGAAGACAATTTTAGTTCGGTTGGGACAGTCTTTGTGCCTCAGTCAGTATCTCCTCCTCCGACACCGGAAATCATGACAACCAACGACAACAAGCCTACTTCATCCTCTTCTGAATCGTCAAGCACAAAGGTATGTTTTCGTTGTAATTTTGCAGGGCACATTGAAAGAAATTGCAAGATTGGAGCTCAAAGATCAAATCAACCACATCTTGCAACTGCTACCAATAAGTTCACTCCATGGAATTCAAAGAAGGATTTTCCTAAAGAAAAGGACATTGGTAGTACTTCAAACAAGACGATGACAAAAGAAAAAGACCAATCTTGCAAGACGTCTTCATCAAGGAAAACTTCTCAACCATTGCCAACATACTCCAAAACTCAAAAGGTTTGGGTATGCAAAGGTGAAACCCCTCCTTGTCTTTAATCGTTCTACGATTAAATCTTGTGTAGTTTATGTAGACTATTTTCTTTTCTTCTTTTTCTTTTGGCCGACCCGTCAACCATCTTTGGGAGGTAAATGGTATATTTTTTTATTGGTTGATGATTTCTCTCGGTATTCTTGGGTAGCATTTTTAAAAGAGAAAGCTGATACTTTTGATTATTTTCACTGAGATTTGCCTTCGTATTATGATTGAAAAGAATGAAAAGATCATTCGTGTTAGAAGTGATAGAGGTGGAGAATTCATTAATTCAAAATTCATTGACTTTTGTACTTCAAACGGTATTAAGCATGAACTCTCTGCACCCTATACACCTCAACAGAATGGTGTTGTCGAGCGCAAGAACAGGGTTGTTCAAGAGATGGCGCGTGTGATGCTTCATAGCCGGAATTTACCGCTACATTTTTGGGCTGAAGCTGTGAACACTGCTGTCTATGTCATTAATCGAGTGTTCTTGCGCCCGGGAACGTTAAATATACCATATGAACTATGGTGTGGTAGAAAACCCAACATCAAATATTTCGCATCTTCGGGAGTCGGTGTTACATTTTACGTGACCGTGAAAACCTTGGAAAGTTTGACTCACAAAGTGACGAAGGGATTTTCTTGGGGTATTCTACTAATAGTAGAGCATATCGAGTTTTTAACTTGGAATCTAAGACGATCGTAGAATCTATAAATGTTAAAGTAGATGAAGCTTTTCACTTTGGATCTGGAAAATCTACCCTCGATATCTCTCTAGATGATGATTCTCCTGCTAATGCATCTTCTCATGATAATACTTCCAATATTAATGATGCATCTAATGGCTCTTCTAGTTTATCTGATGTGCAGGAATCATCTCATGTATCTCCGAGTACTCCGTTTCAACAAACGTTACGAATCTCCAAGGATCATCCGGAATCGAATATTATTGGAGATCCACAAGAAGGAGTCAGAACTCGGAGGCAGTTGGTTTGTGGATTCGCTTGCTACGTATCTTTAATCGAACCAAAGAACATAGATGAAGCTCTTCAGGATGACTACTGGATTAAAGCAATGCAGGAAGAGCTCCATCAATTTGAGCGAAACAAAGTCTGGGAATTAACGAAGCCTCCAAAGCAACATAATGTGATAGGTACCAAATGGATCTTCAAGAACAAGAAAAATGAGGATGGTACTATCATCAGGAACAAGGCACGATTAGTTGCTCAAGGCTACTCTCAAGTAGAAGGTATAGACTTTGATGAAACATTTCGCCCCTGTAGCTAGACTCGAGTCCATTCGTATACTATTTGCTATTGCTTGTCATTTTAAAATCAAATTATTTCAAATGGACGTTAAGAGCGCATTTCTAAATGGGTTTTTAAATGAGGAAGTTTATGTGGCTCAACCGAAAGGTTTTGTAGATCATAAACAACCTAACCATAGTTTTTCGTTTGAAAAAGGCTCTTTACGGTCTGAAACAAGCACCGCGAGCATGGTACGAAAGGTTAACAAAGCACCTTTTGGAGAAGGGCTATACTCGAGGGGGAGCTGATAGGACTCTCTTTGTGAAGCATTATCAAAGCAATTTCATTGTAGCACAAATCTATGTCGATGACATTGTATTTGGCGCAACAAGAGATAATGATGCTTCTAAATTCGCGGAGACCATGGAAAGCGAATTTGAGATGTCCATGATGGGCGAATTGACTTACTTCCTTGGATTGCAAATTAAACAAAATGATGAAGGTATTCACTTGAGTCAATCCAAGTATGCAATGGAGTTGGTTAAAAAGTTTGATCTTGAAAATTCGAAGGATTTTCCGACTCCAATGGGAACTAGCCACAAGGGACTTGGAAGTGAATCACAAAGTGAGAATGTAGACGAGAAACTGTATCGAAGTATGATTGGAAGTCTACTTTACCTCACGGCTAGTCGCCCGGATATATCCTTTAGGTGTTGGGATCTGCGCGAGATATCAATCTACACCAAAGGAGGTTCACCTGAAAGCGGTGAAAAGGATCATCCGGTATATCAAAGGATCAATTAATTTCGGAATTTGGTATCCTATGGGAACAAGTTTGGATATTGTTGGATACTCAGATGCCGATTGGGCAGGATCAGTGGATGATCGGAAAAGCACGAGTGGTGCATGCTTCTATCTCGGCCATTGCCTTGTTGCATGGCACAGTAAAAAGCAGAACTTGCATAGCACTCTCGACTGCCGAAGCGGAATACATTTCAGCTGGAAGTTGCTCAACTCAACTCATTTGGATGAAAAGCGTATTGTGCGACCTCCGGATTTCAGCATCTTCGGTAACAATTCTTTGTGACAACACAAGTGCAATCAACATTTCTAAAAACCCTGTGTTGCACTCTAGAACAAAACATATTGAACTTAGATATCATTTTCTTAGAGAGCTAGTTGAATCAAATACTCTTCAACTTTCATATATTTCAACTGAGGATCAATTAGCTGACATTCTAACAAAACCTTTGGATCAAAAACGTTTTATTCATTTGCGAAAAGCAATTGGAATGCTTTCCTTGAAATAAACTTCTTTTTGAAACCTTTGCTTAGGATAGGTTTTGTCTTTGTTCTGTTTTGTTCATTATCTATGTTTGTACATAGGACATTAATTGAGCATAGATCATAATTGACTTTAATTGCATCTTTTCGCACATTTAGAAATTTATTATGCTTTTGCCATCATAATATTTCACTGTTGCAATGATCATTTATGTTAATTAAATCATCTTCTAAGTGATCAAAGTCAATTTCTCTCTCTCTATGATCTCTTGGTATAGTCATTATCTTATTTGACTGCTTAGTCGAGTATGAAATCGAGATCAATATTTGGTTGAATACTTTATATCTTAAATAATTGATAGCCAATTGAGGGGGAGTCATAGAAAAAGTAAAATGCTCAAAAGATGTGGAAAGAGTTACATCCCAATGAGGAGTGTGAAAACTACCACCACATGGAGGAAAGAGCTACCACCTCGGTCGTCCGAGTATTGTGTGCAGCTACCACATGTATACCAAGCATGGTTGTTCAAATTTTTGATTAAGTAAAATGCATGTTGAAATACCTGACTCCGTCAAATTTCAAGGTTGGTATAAGGTGGGTTTTTAAAGAAAGATGCTCAAAGAGCCACTCTCTTCAACAGATTGTCTAGATACATTATCTACTATATTTGGGATTTCAAACATCTATTGATCTTTGTATTTCATTTTCTTTACTGAATTGATGATTTGATAAAGGCATTACTCATAAGATCAAGTTAGATGTAATTGAAGGTGTTCAACTTTAAGGGATTTAATTTTTGTAAATTTCGTTTCATTTTTGGATATTATTGATAGATTTGGCATAATCTAATTCTTGTTGTATGAAACGATGATTTTTGTTTAAAGTTGATACACATTTGTGCTTACAATCTTTTTCTGGTTTTTCTTGAATTTCTCTGAAATTTTCTAAAGAAAAAGTTGGAGCCGATCCGGATCGGGCAAGATGATCCGGATCCCGAACGCAGGAATTCTTCTGCGGGCTGACGATCCGGATTGTATCTGTCGATCCGGATCCCGAACGCAGTTTCTCACTGCGGGTAGCCGATCCGGATCGCAAGCATGGGATGATCCGGATCGCGGCTAGGGTTTTATAAAGAACAAAAGGATTTTGATTTCTTTTACTCCAATCTTTTGTTCCAAAGTTTCCAGAGCCTTTCTCTCTAGATTTCATCCTTCTTGGAAGCTTTCAAACTCAAGTTCTTCAACTCCAAGTAAGTTTTATTGATCAAAATCTCGGTTTTTCACCGTATTTCTCTATTCCTCCTCAAACGTGTGAATTTCTTGGATCAACTTTGTTTGTGGATGGTTTTTGATCAAATTTCTTTTGAAATAAGAACTCTGGGTAGATTAGTTTTGATTATATGCTAGGTACTCTCCTGATTAACGGATTTTTAGGCTTCGATTTCTAAAATTTCGGTTTTAGGGCATATAATAAGGATTTTCGAAAATCATGCAATTGATCTATTTTTAAAAGTCCTTTTGCAAAACTAATTTGAGTCTTAGTCTCTCTACATGATTATGATTGTTTGGGTACAATTTTTCAAATTTTTGAAAATTAACAATTTTTCATGTGTTCTTGAGTTGGTCTTCACAGGATACATTTTTCACTAGCAATCAAAATGGTGATCACTTGGATTATTTTCCTACTTGCTGCCATGGTACATGTCAAGGATACTGCCAAGCCTAAGAAGGCTAAGAAAGCAAAGAAGACTAAGGTTGATTCCGACACTGAATCAGAGACAGAGTCGATCGACTGGGATAACATCGAAATCGAGCAAGCTGCTCCCATTGTCTCCAAAGGGAAAGCAACTGCTGAAGCTTCAAAACCTACTGCAGCTGAAAAAGGGAAAGCACCAATGGAACCAAGTCCAGTTGGAACAAAAAGAAAAACCGGTGCAAGAAAAAGAGGCAGTGCTCAGGGAATTACCATTGAGGAACCAGTTGCTAGGCAGCCTCCTCCACAAGACTTCATCAGCTCCGACAGAATCAAGGATTTTGAGAAGAGGGAATGCATTGGCGAGAGACATGTCAATGTCAAACCAATGAAGGAACGATCTGTAGCTTTTGGGACTTTGTTTGACCAAGTTGGTCTTGCTCAAATTTGCAACTTCCCTGAGACTACTGGGTACTGTCCACACTCAGTTCGAATGTTTTATCAGAACGCTGCAAGTCTGATTGATAACGAGGATGGACGTCGTGAATTTCACACTTTGGTTAAAAATATCAAAATCAAAGTCACACCCCAGCTGATTGGAGTTGTGCTAGGTATGACAGCCAGAGCTGATGGACTCCATTACCTAAAAACTCAAAGCTTCAACGACAACTCCTGGAGAGTTGTAGTTAATGGAATTTGTCTTCCAAATACTCGGTCGACCGGAAATTCTGTTTTCTCTAAAGAGCTACGACCAGAGTATCGGTATATAAACTTCATTGTCTGCTACAACATTCTTCCCAACATGAATACGAAGGTTCTTCGATGGGACAGAATGTTATACCTTTATCTTCTTGGAAATCCGGCCGCATTGATGGGAGCAAACTTGAATATTCCCTATCTCATTTGGTCAAGGATGGCGCGGTATGTGGAACACTCTCATCCCACAGAAAGACTACCCTACCCAATGATTATCATGCGCATCCTTAGAAAGTTTAAAGTCGATACAAGCGCGAGCTCATACATGTACAGTTTGGGCACCATTAATGAGACGACAATTGTGAAGTCTCTCTCGACGAAGCCAGATGAACCCATAATACCTCCTCACCGGCAACGAGCACAACAACAACGAGCGACAACCTCTGCACCGGCAGAAACTCCTCCTGTTCCACCAGCACAGCAGGCACCTCCATCCACTTCTGATGATGATGCGTCAGTGAGTTCAATCTTTAAGGAACAACAGCGACTCTCAAATGAGCAAGAGCGCATGGCTACTGATGTCGCTGAAATGAAAGAGGATATCAAAGAAGTTAAGAAGGAACAAGCTTCTATAAACAAACGGATCAAGAAAATGTTTCAGAAGCTTGGGTGTATCAGCTCCGACGACTCTGCATAAAGTTTTTCTTCTTTTCTCTAATCTCTCTTTTGCAGGTTTTTAAGTTTTTGTTCTTATTTAGTTCTCAGGAGTTTCTTAATTTTGTTCTATTTAACTCTCCTTAAAGTTTTTGTGATTTTGGCTTTGTTTGTGACAAAAAGGGGGAGAGAGTTTAGAGAGAACTTGAACAATGAACTTGAACAATGATGTGATGTGAACATCAAGGTAAGTGAACATCAAGGGAACTTGAACAATGATGAACAATGCTGATGTGAAATTTTGTACACAACAAGGTAAGTATCACTTCAACTTCAACTTTGGTTTTTATCTTGTGATTGTTTACATGTCTCGACTAACTATTCGACTAACTATTTGGGCATGTAATATGACTAACAAGTTGATGTTGGACTAACATTTTGTGACATTTGGTTTTTAATTGCATAGAAGATATGTTGGTTTTTGACCTTGATTCTCTTACATATCTGAATTCTCAAATGTCATGATGATCACATAAACTCTATCTCTGTACTAGGTTTTGTATGCTAAATATTCTTGAGGTATCTAACGATCTCTTTTTGTCAAGAATGATTTCTTTGTGCAGAGAGTACAGATGTCTAAGTCTAGAGTCTGTTTTAGGAGTTTATTTCATGTTTTAAATTTTTGGATCTCCATTGTAAATTTTTGTTGTATGGTGATAACAACAAAAATATCTTTTTGATTTTTCTTGAGTGGATCTGTGTTTTGTCACGAAACCGCCAAAGGGGGAGATTGTTACGGAATTTGAGTTGGCGTAGTTTCGTGAAAGTCTCAAGTCTTGAAGATTGAAGGTGAAGAAAGTTGGATCATTTAACTCAATCTCAAGAAAGAAGAATTCAAAAGGATCAGGTATGTTTAACTAAAGATTTTGTGTGATCCGAATACTTCTTGTAGTGTAGAAACACTTGGAAGAATCTTTCATTGCATAAAAATCAAAAACTGGACTTGGGACATGTTCAGGATCCGGATCAGGTTGTTCGATCCGGATCCCGAAGGTGGTTCGTTCATACACCAGTTCAATCCGGATCGTAGCCTCTCTTGATCCGGATCCCGAACACTGAGTTTACCATCTTCCTTGAACGATCCGGATCAGGCTTCGCAATCCGGATTCCGAACGTTGATGTTTGGTGAACTGTATGAACGATCCGGATCAAGCACTTCGATCCGGATCCCGAACCTTCGTTTTTCTGGAATTGCCTGACTCGTTACGACGATCCGGATCACAGCTAATCCGATCCGGATCGCCGTCCGTAAAATTTCCAGAAATGTTAGGTTTTTGATTCTTATCTCCTTCCTAGGGTTTCTAACCTATAAATAGACCCTATGACTCTTTTTCATGGGTGGCCGAAAATCCAAATAGCCGTCATTTTCATATATCATCTTATACGGCTCTAGATCCACATATAGAGAAGAAAGGAAATCATTAGAGAATACTCTATGTTTCTTCATCTATATTGATTAGTTTGATTCTAGGTTTTCATACTCACATCTTGAGTTGAATCAAACTAATGAATACTTAGATGGTATTTCCGATCTATCTTTGATCTAAGTATTCGGCGGATCATCACCACCAAAAACAACGATTTACCCCAAAAATCGGCGCGTGGATTCGCGTGTCCTTGTGGATTCAAGGTTCAACCACTCTCGTGGATTCGGAGCGAGGCACGTTCGTGGATTCGAAGGGTGCTATTGGGTGAAGACCGTGGATTCGGTCGGACGTCGTGGATTCGACGTTGGACGCCGTGGATTCGGCGTTGGGCGCAGATCGTGGATTCGAGAAGCGTCGTGGAGCGAGCGGAGAAGATCCTCTAGGAGCGTATGGAAAAGGTTGAGTCGTAAGTGTGTACGGTAAATCACCTTGTACGTGTTTTAATTCTAGTGGATTTCTGCCGTGTTATCGGTCCCGTGGTTTTTTACTCCGGTGATGGAGTTTTCCACGTAAAAATCTTGTGTATTATTTTTATTTCCGCATTGGGTTTTTATCACAACGATTTTTGAGTGTTTATACGTTTACACCTATTCACCCCTCTCTAGGTATTTTTTCCCCTATTTAGATCCTTATTACATATAACCCAACAAGTGGTATCAGAGCGGGAATAGGGTTGTAAACAATGGTTGAAGGTGGAAACATCAACCGACCCCCGTTCTTCGATGGAACAAATTATGCGTACTGGAAAGTGCGGATGAAAGCCTTTTTAATTTCCATCGACGAACGGGTGTGGCAATCAATTGAATTAGGATGGTCTAATCCAACTGAATTTATTGGTGATGTTCGCACCTTAAAACCTAGGTCGAAATGGACCAAGGAAGAGTTAGATTCATCTTCTTACAATGGCAAGGGAATTAATGCTATTTTTAATGCCTTATCTCAAACTGAATTCTCTCGCGTCTCGGCATTTGAGACTGCGAAAGAAATCTGGGATGTTCTTCAGGTTACACATGAGGGAACTAACCTCGTGAAGATTCAGAAACTGCAAATGCTTACGAGCAAGTTTGACTCTATCTTGATGGCAGAAAATGAATCTTTCACGGACTACTATACACGATTGCAAGATATCGTAAACTCATGTGCTAACCTGGGGGAGAAGATTCCAGAATTTAAGATTGTAAGAAAGATCTTAAGAACTCTTCCTGAACGATTTCGCCCAAAGGTTACTGCCATTGAAACTATTAAACACCCGGACGAAATACGTGTAGAAGAATTAGTTGGTTCATTACAAACTTATGAAATGACATTTACTACTAACAATTCTTCTGGAAAGGCATCCACTTCTAAGTCTTCAGGTTATGCGTTGAAAACAACTAAGGAAGAAGACGCGGATACATCCTCCTCAGAAATGTTAGGTTTTTGATTCTTATCTCCTTCCTAGGGTTTCTAACCTATAAATAGACCCTATGATTCATTTCCTAGGGTAAGCCGAAAATCCAAATAGCCGTCATTTTCATATATCATCTCATACGGCTCTAGATCCACATATAGAGAAGAAAGGAAATCATTAGAGAACACTCTATGTTTCTTCATCTATATTGATTAGTTTGATTCTAGGTTTTCATACTCACATCTTGAGTTGAATCAAACTAATGAATACTTAGATGGTATTTTCGATCTATCTTTGATCTAAGTATTCGGCGGATCATCACCACCCAAAAACAACGATTTACCCCAAAAATCGGCGCGTGGATTCGCGTGTCCTTGTGGATTCAAGGTTCAACCGCTCTCGTGGATTCGGAGCGAGGCACGTTCGTGGATTCGAAGGGTGCTATTGGGTGAAGACCGTGGATTCGGTCGGACGTCGTGGATTCGACGTTGGACGCCGTGGATTCGGCGTTGGGCGCAGATCGTGGATTCGAGAAGCGTCGTGGAGCGAGCGGAGAAGATCCTCTAGGAGCGTATGGAAAAGGTTGAGTCGTAAGTGTGTACGGTAAATCACCTTGTACGTGTTTTAATTCTAGTGGATTTCTGCCGTGTTATCGGTCCCGTGGTTTTTTACTCCGGTGATGGAGTTTTCCACGTAAAAATCTTGCGTATTATTTTTATTTCCGCATTGGGTTTTTATCGCAACGATTTTTGAGTGTTTATACGTTTACACCTATTCACCCCCCTCTAGGTGTTTTTTCCCCTATTTAGATCCTTATTACATATAACCCAACACATATGGTGTATTTAACGTTCCCGGGCGCAAATAAACTCGATTAATAACATAGATTGCAGTGTTCACAGCTTCAGCCCAAAAATGTAGCGGTAAATTCCGGCTATGAAGCATAACACGTGCCATCTCTTGAACAACCCTATTTTTGCGCTCGACAACACCATTCTGTTGAGGTGTATAGGGTGCTGAGAATTCATGCTTAATGCCGTTGGAAGTGCAAAAATCAATGAATTTAGAATTTATGAATTCTCCACCTCTATCACTTCTAACACGAATGATCTTTTCATTCTTTTCAATCATAATACGAAGGCAAATCTCGTGAAAAGAATCAAAAGTATCAGCTTTCTCTTTTAAAAATGCTACCCATGAATACCGAGAGAAATCATCAACCAATAAGAAATATACCATTTACCTCCCAAGGATGGTTGACGTGTTGGCCCCATAAGATCCATATGCAATAATTCCAAGGGCCGTTTGGTACCGACGTGATTCAAGTTCTTGTGTGCAGTCCTAGATTGTTTTCCCTTTTGACAACCACCACACACAATGTTTTGATTAAGTGAAAGTTTAGGAACCCCCTTGACCACGTCTTTGTTCGAAATTCTAGCAAGTTCCTTAAAATTTATGTGTCCTAGCCTTTCATGCCAAAGTGTTTCATTATTCAAAGAGGCTAAGTTACAATTTTCAGAAATTTTATTGGGAACAACATAACAATTGTTTTCAGATCTAACCCCTTTTAAAAAGAAAACATGATCTTTATCAGTTACAATGCATTCAACAGATGAAAAGTTAACAGAAAAACCATTGTCGCAAAGTTGACTGATACTAATGAGGTTAGTCTTAAGCCCATCAACAAATAATACATTATTCAGAATCGGGCCATCTGGAATAGCTACCGTTCCTTTTCCAACAATTTTGGAAGACTGACCGTCTCCGAAAACCACAAGTCCTCCGGAGATTTTCTCAAAATTTTGAAAGCAGTTTTTGTCACCGGTCATGTGACGGGAACAGCCGCTATCCAGATACCAAGACGAATTATCATATGCATGCAAGGAAATATTTGTAACAAGACAAGGGAAGATTTCACCTTTGCGTACCCAAACCTTTCGAGTTTTGGTGTACGTCGGAAATGATTGTGAAGTTGATACCTTTGGTGAAAGCGTCTTGTTTGATCCGTCGATTTTCCTTGACGTCGTCGTCTTGTTTGATGAACTACCGAGGCTCTTTTCCTTCAAAGAATTTGCATTTGATTTCCGAGGAATCACCCTTTTGGTAGTCGTTGCAAGAAGTGCTTGAGTTGAGCGTTTGGCTCCCATCTTGCAATTTCTCCTTATGTGCCTTGCAAAATTACAACGAAAACATACCTTAGTGCTTGACGATCCCGAGGAGGGTGAAGTTGGCTTGTTGTCGTTGCTTGTCGTGAATTCCGGTGTCGGAGGAGGAGATACCGACTGAGGCACGAAAACTGTCCCAACCGAACTAAAATCGTCTTTAGTTTGATTGTATCCGAGGCATAACTTGTTTGATTGACCAAGACCAAGAAGCTTATCCAACTTACTCCTTCCTGATGAAAATCGCTGTAAGTCATCCTTGAGTTGGAGAATGGTCTCTGTCATTTCCAATTTTTCCTGTCGAGCCTCGCCGTTGAGCTTCAAGAAGTAATTCGCTTTGTTAACCATATCTATATAATTCTTCTCGAATTGCTCATTGGACTCTTGAAGGGAAACATTTACTTTTATCAGATTATCCCTTTCCACTTCAAGATCGGTCGAGAGAGAAGTTACCCTTTTTAGTTCTTCTTCGAGATCCTGCAATCTCCCTCTCAACCCCTTGTTTTGCTTAGCTAGTTTCTTTGAATCCCTCAAAAGTCTATGGTAGGCTAGAGCAAAATCTTCACCTTCCGAATCATTCGATTCATTGTCCGTTGCATTCTTTTCAACAGTGGAGTTGGACAGCGAGTCGGATGTACTTGCCATCAAGCACATGAAGGGTGAAGATGTGGACGCGTGGAATGCAGTTGCGTTGTCTTCTTCATCACTTGACGATGTTACGGAATTTGAGTTGGCGTAGTTTCGTGAAAGTCTCAAGTCTTGAAGATTGAAGGTGAAGAAAGTTGGATCATTTAACTCAATCTCAAGAAAGAAGAATTCAAAAGGATCAGGTATGTTTAACTAAAGATTTTGTGTGATCCGAATACTTCTTGTAGTGTAGAAACACTTGGAAGAATCTTTCATTGCATAAAAATCAAAAACTGGACTTGGGACATGTTCAGGATCCGGATCAGGTTGTTCGATCCGGATCCCGAAGGTGGTTCGTTCATACACCAGTTCAATCCGGATCGTAGCCTCTCTTGATCCGGATCCCGAACACTGAGTTTACCATCTTCCTTGAACGATCCGGATCAGGCTTCGCAATCCGGATTCCGAACGTTGATGTTTGGTGAACTGTATGAACGATCCGGATCAAGCACTTCGATCCGGATCCCGAACCTTCGTTTTTCTGGAATTGCCTGACTCGTTACGACGATCCGGATCACAGCTAATCCGATCCGGATCGCCGTCCGTAAAATTTCCAGAAATGTTAGGTTTTTGATTCTTATCTCCTTCCTAGGGTTTCTAACCTATAAATAGACCCTATGACTCTTTTTCATGGGTGGCCGAAAATCCAAATAGCCGTCATTTTCATATATCATCTTATACGGCTCTAGATCCACATATAGAGAAGAAAGGAAATCATTAGAGAATACTCTATGTTTCTTCATCTATATTGATTAGTTTGATTCTAGGTTTTCATACTCACATCTTGAGTTGAATCAAACTAATGAATACTTAGATGGTATTTCCGATCTATCTTTGATCTAAGTATTCGGCGGATCATCACCACCAAAAACAACGATTTACCCCAAAAATCGGCGCGTGGATTGCGTGTCCTTGTGGATTCAAGGTTCAACCACTCTCGTGGATTCGGAGCGAGGCACGTTCGTGGATTCGAAGGGTGCTATTGGGTGAAGACCGTGGATTCGGTCGGACGTCATGGATTCGACGTTGGACGCCGTGGATTCGGCGTTGGGCGCAGATCGTGGATTCGAGAAGCGTCGTGGAGCGAGCGGAGAAGATCCTCTAGGAGCGTATGGAAAAGGTTGAGTCGTAAGTGTGTACGGTAAATCACCTTGTACGTGTTTTAATTCTAGGGGATTTCTGCCGTGTTATCGGTCCCGTGGTTTTTTACTCCGGTGATGGAGTTTTCCACGTAAAAATCTTGCGTATTATTTTTATTTCCGCATTGGGTTTTTATCGCAACGATTTTTGAGTGTTTATACGTTTACACCTATTCACCCCCCTCTAGGTGTTTTTTCCCCTATTTAGATCCTTATTACATATAACCCAACAAGTGGTATCAGAGCGGGAATAGGGTTGTAAACAATGGTTGAAGGTGGAAACATCAACCGACCCCCGTTCTTCGATGGAACAAATTATGCGTACTGGAAAGTGCGGATGAAAGCCTTTTTAATTTCCATCGACGAACGGGTGTGGCAATCAATTGAATTAGGATGGTCTAATCCAACTGAATTTATTGGTGATGTTCGCACCTTAAAACCTAGGTCGAAATGGACCAAGGAAGAGTTAGATTCATCTTCTTACAATGGCAAGGGAATTAATGCTATTTTTAATGCCTTATCTCAAACTGAATTCTCTCGCGTCTCGGCATGTGAGACTGCGAAAGAAATCTGGGATGTTCTTCAGGTTACACATGAGGGAACTAACCTCGTGAAGATTCAGAAACTGCAAATGCTTACGAGCAAGTTTGACTCTATCTTGATGGCAGAAAATGAATCTTTCACGGACTACTATACACGATTGCAAGATATCGTAAACTCATGTGCTAACCTGGGGGAGAAGATTCCAGAATTTAAGATTGTAAGAAAGATCTTAAGAACTCTTCCTGAACGATTTCGCCCAAAGGTTACTGCCATTGAAACTATTAAACACCCGGACGAAATACGTGTAGAAGAATTAGTTGGTTCATTACAAACTTATGAAATGACATTTACTACTAACAATTCTTCTGGAAAGGCATCCACTTCTAAGTCTTCAGGTTATGCGTTGAAAACAACTAAGGAAGAAGACGCGGATACATCCTCCTCAGACGATGACGAGAACCTTTCTATGGAGGAATTTGAGAAACAGCTCGCTCTCTTGACAAGGAAGTTTCGCCGCAACTTTCGAAGGGGTAATTCAAGCAAATCTCCATCCTTCGGAAAGTCGAACAAAGGCAAGGGTACTTCAAGTTACAAGTCAAGAAAGCAAGAGAACTTCTCAAAGGATAAGAAAAGTTCAGAAGGACAACTACAATGCTTCAAATGTCGAGGCTACGACCACATTGCAACGGAGTGTCCTAACAAGTATCCGGCAAAGAAGAAGGCGATGCAAGTCGTCACTTGGGATGACAACTCAACGTCAAATGAGTCGTCTTCAAGTGATGAAGAAAAGAGCTCCACCGCATTCCACGCGTCCGTATCTTCACCCTTCATGTGCTTTATGGCAAGTACATCCGAGTCGTTGTCCAACTCCACTGTTGAAAAGAATGCAACGGACAATGAATCGGATGATTCAGAAGGTGAAGATTTTGCTTTAGCCTACCACAGACTTTTGAGGGATTCAAAGAAAGTGGCTAAGCAAAACAAGAGTTTGAGAGGGAGAGTGCATGATCTCGAAGAAGAAGCAAAAAGAGCAACTTCTCTCTCAAACGCTCTTGAAGTGGAAAGGGAAAATCTGATAAAAGCAAATGTTTCCCTTAGAGAGTCCAATGAGCAACTTGAGAAGGAACATACAAATTTGGTGGATAACGCGAATCACTTCTCAAAGCTCTACAACGAGGCTCAACAGGATAACCTGAAAATGACAAAGACCATTTTCCAACTCAAGGATGACTTACAGCGATTCTCTTCAGGAAGGAGTAAGTTGGATAGACTTCTTGGTCTTGGTCAATCAAATCGGTTCGGCCTCGGATACACTCAAACTGGAAACAGTCCAAGTTCGAGTGGGACAGTTTTTGTGCCTCAGTCGGTATCTCCTCCTCCGACACCGGAATTCAAGACAAACAACGACAACAAACCTACTTCATCCTCTTTGGGATCGTCAAGATCTAAGGTATGTTTTCGTTGTGGTGTTTCAGGGCACATAAGAAGAAACTGCAAGACGGGAGTCAAACGCTCACCTCAATCACCTCTTGCAACAACTACCAAAAAGGCTCCTCCCCGGAAATCAAAGCAAAACTTTTCAAATGAAAAGAGACTTGGTAGTTCATCGCGCAAGACGATTTCATCAAGGAGCAACAATCGCTATAACAAGACGCTTTCACCGAGGCATATAACTTCACGAACATTACCGACGCTCTCCAAAAAGGTTTGGGTGCGCAAAGGTGAAATTTTCCCTTGTCTTGTTTCCAATGTTTCCTTGCATGCATATGATAGTTCGTCTTGGTATCTGGATAGCGGGTGTTCCCGTCATATGACCGGTGACAAAAATAGTTTTCAAAATCTTGAGAAAATCTCCGGAGGACACGTTGTTTTCGGAGACGGTCGATCTTCCAAAATTGTTGGAAAAGGGACGGTAGCTATTCCAGATGGCCCGATTTTGAAAAACGTCTTATTTGTTGATGGCCTTAAGACTAACCTCATAAGCATAAGTCAACTTTGCGACAATGGTTTTTCAGTTAACTTTTCTTCTGTTGAATGCGTTGTAACTGATAAGGACCATGTCTTCTTTTTAAAAGGGGTTAGATCTGAAAACAATTGTTATGTTGTTCCTAATAAATTTTCTGAAAATTGTAACTTAGCCACTTTGAATAATGAAACTCTTTGGCATGAAAGGCTAGGTCACTTAAATTTTAAGGAACTTACTAGAATTTCAAACAAGGACGTGGTCAAGGGGGTTCCAAAACTTTTATTTAAACAAAACGTTGTGTGTGGTGGTTGCCAAAAGGGAAAACAGTCTAGGACTGCACACAAGAACTTGAACCACGTTGGTACAAAACGGCCCATGGAACTTTTGCACATGGACTTAATGGGGCCGACCCGTCAACCATCTTTGGGAGGTAAATGGTATATTTTTTTATTGGTTGATGATTTCTCTCGGTATTCTTGGGTAGCATTTTTAAAAGAGAAAGCTGATACTTTTGATTCTTTTCACGAGATTTGCCTTCGTATTATGATTGAAAAGAATGAAAAGATCATTCGTGTTAGAAGTGATAGAGGTGGAGAATTCATTAATTCAAAATTCATTGACTTTTGTACTTCAAACGGTATTAAGCATGAATTCTCTGCACTCTATACACCTCAACAGAATGGTGTTGTTGAGCGCAAGAACAGGGTTGTTCAAGAGATGGCGGGTGTGATGCTTCATAGCCGGAATTTACCGCTACATTTTTGGGCTGAAGCTGTGAACACCGCTGGCTATGTCATTAATCGAGTGTTCTTGCTCCCGGGAACGTTAAATACACCATATGAACTATGGTGTGGTAGAAAACCCAACATCAAATATTTTCGCATCTTCGGGAGTCGGTGTTACATTTTACGTGACCGTGAAAACCTTGGAAAGTTTGACTCACGAAGTGACGAAGGGATTTTCTTGGGGTATTCTACTAATAGTAGAGCATATCGAGTTTTTAACTTGGAATCTAAGACGATCGTAGAATCTATAAATGTTAAAGTAGATGAAGCTTTTCACTTTGGATCTGGAAAATCTACCCTCGATATCTCTCTAGATGATGATTCTCCTGCTAGTGCATCTTCTCATGATAATACTTCCAATATTAATGATGCATCTAATGGCTCTTCTAGTTTATCTGATGTGCAGGAATCATCTCATGTATCTCCGAGTACTCCGTTTCAACAAACGTTACGAATCTCCAAGGATCATCCGGAATCGAATATTATTGGAGATCCACAAGAAGGAGTCAGAACTCGGAGGGCAGTTGGTTTGTGGATTCGCTTGCTATGTATCTTAATCGAACAAAGAACATAGATGAAGCTCTTCAGGATGACTACTGGATTAAAGCAATGCAGGAAGAGCTCCATCAATTTGAGCGAAACAAAGTCTGGAAATTAACGAAGCCTCCACAGCAACACAATGTGATAGGTACCAAATGGATCTTCAAGAACAAGAAAAATGAGGATGGTACTATCATCAGGAACAAGGCACGATTAGTTGCTCAAGGCTACTCTCAAGTAGAAGGTATAGACCTTTGACGAAACATTCGCCCCTGTAGCTAGACTCGAGTCCATTCGTATACTGTTTGCTATTGCTTGTCATTTTAAAATCAAATTAATTCAACATGGACGTTAAGAGCGCTTTTTCTAATGGGTTTTTAAATGAGGAAGTTTATGTGGCTCAACCGAAAGGTTTTGTAGACCATAAACAACCTAACCATGTTTTTCGTTTGAAAAAGGCTCTTTACGGTCTGAAACAAGCACCGCGAGCATGGTACGAAAGGTTGACAAAGCACCTTTTGGAGAAGAAGGGCTATACTCGAGGGGGAGCTGACAGGACTCTCTTTGTGAAGCATTATCAAAACAATTTCATTGTAGCACAATATATGTCCGATGACATAGTATTTGGCGCAACAAGAGATAATGATGCTTCTAAATTCGCGGAGGAGACCATGGAAAGCGAATTTGAGATGTCCATGATGGGCGAATTGACTTATTTCCTTGGATTGCAAATTAAACAAAATGATTGAAGGTATCACTTGAGTCAATCCAAGTATGCAATGGAGTTGGTTAAAAAGTTTTGATCTTGAAAATTCGAAGAATTTTCCGACTCCAATGGGAAACTAGCCACAAGGGACTTGGAAGTGAATCACCATCGTGAGAATGTAGACGAGAAACTGTATAGAAGTATGATTGGAAGTCTACTTACCTCACGGCTAGTCGCCCGGATATATCTTTTGGTGTTGGGATTTGCGCGAGATATCAATCAGCACCAAAGGAGGTTCACCTGAAAGCGGTGGAAAATGATCATCCGGTATATCAAAGGATCAATTAATTTCGGAATTTGGTATCCTATGGGAACAAGTCTGGATATTGTTGGATACTCAGATGCCGATTGGGCAGGATCAGTGGGATCGGAAAAGCACGAGTGGTGCATGCTTCTATCTTGGCCATTGCCTTGTTGCATGGCACAGTAAAAAGCAGAATTGCATAGCACTCTCGACTGCCGAAGCGGAATACATTTCAGCTGGAAGTTGCTCAACTCAACTCATTTGGATGAAAAGCGTATTGAGCGACTTCCGCATTTCAGCATCTTCGGTAACAATTCTTTGTGACAACACAAGTGCAATTAACATTTCTAAAAAACCCTGTGTTGCACTCTAGACAAAACATATTGAACTTAGATATCATTTTCTTAGAGAGAGCTAGTTGACTCAATACTCTTCAACTTTCATATATTTCACTGAGGATCATTAGCTGC
>JAQNDB010003941.1:0-26450 GCA_029204045.2 Tillandsia leiboldiana | reverse complement strand
TTCTACCGAAACTAGTGCGGGCTAGTATAGGAGAGACCCTATCCCTGGTGGATAGGGATTTCCTATATGTTTGGCGGTCTGTTACGCCGTTTTGCAAACTCTGTGTATTCAAAAAAAAATTTAGCCTGCTTTTCAAAACTCGGGCGTGACAGATTAGATGGTATCAGATCAATCAACATCTAAACTAAACAATGACTAGCAATAATAACTTGTTGGGCCCAAACCACAGCCCAAATGCTTAAGCCCAGTTTTATTACTAGTGTCCAAGTCTCATATAATCCATCACAATTCCATCCACATCCGTGTGGGACTATTGGGGGCGTCACAGACTCCCCCCGTTTAGGCCTGACATCCTCGTCAGCCCAACACACACACGCAGCCCAGATCACCAGCGATGTGAGACTCGTCTCGCTAGTCATGTCATCTAGACCCAGACTCACCGAGACTCGCCGCACACTTCCGGCTGGTTAAATCAAGTTTTTCTTTGTAAGTGAAAGGTTCAAGTCGAAATGATTGACTCCGTTAGTGAAAATGCGGAAAGGCAGGCTGTCTTAGTCGACTATACGCTGGGAATCCAACGGCTCCTGTTGAGCGAAAATTGGTTATCGGTCCGAGAACCGGCAAAATCGTCGGTTTAACGGCTTTCGCCGCGAGTTTCGCGTACTTCGATGTAAAAGAACAGTTTATAGATGTGGTTATTCGTCCCTGATTAATATTCGTGATCCAGGCCTTGCAGTCTGACTCCGCCCATGAGCCTTCTGTTGGAGTCGTTGGATCGGCCTACATTCAGGTGGTTATCTTCGGTCCGGGCTTTATCTTTTCGGCCCTCTGTTTGCTTTAGTCCAGTCGGACCCTGTTAATAGTCCTATCAAACCATCAATTGTTTAGATTTAAAATATAAGATTCAAAATTAAATTTAAATTTTAAGTTGTGATTTATAAATTTAAATATAAATTTTAATTTAAATTTAAATTTTAAAATCAATGTTGGTCAAATTTTGTATATTTTGATAGACAGTGCTAAATAATTGTTATGTTTATCTAAATTCAATATATAATATATATATATATATATATATATATATATATATATATATATATATATATATATATATATATTATATATATACACACTACTACAATCATGACATTTGGTGGCGACAAAAGTCGCCACCATAAGCCAAAATGTCGCCACCAATAATTTTGGCGGCGACTAAATGTCGCCACCTCAAAACATGTCGCCGAAAGTATACAACGGCGACACTTTTAGCGGCGACAGAAATTGTCGCCACCGAATGTATGAAGAAACGGTGGCGACAATTGTCGCCACCGAATGTATATGAAAACGGTGGCGACAATTGTCGCCACCGAATGTATGAAGAAACGGTGGCGACATTTGTCGCCACCGAATGTATGAAGAAACGGTGGCGACAGTTGTCGCCATCGAAATGCCACCGAAATGAAGAATCGATGAAGAATCGGTGGCGACAATTGTCGCCACCGAATGTATGAAGAATCGGTGGCGACAATTGTCGCGCACCGAATGTATGAAGAATCGATGAAGAATCGGTGGCGACAATTGTCGCCACCGAATGTATGAAGCAATCGGTGGCGACACATCCCCCCCGTCGCCACCGAATGTATGAAGAATCGGTGGCGACAGTGGTCGCCACCGAATGTATGAAGAAACGGTGGCGACAGTTGTCGCCACCGAATGTATGAAGAAACGGTGGCGACAGTTGTCGCCACCGAATGTATGAAGAAACGGTGGCGACGACTGTCGCCACTGAATGTCCACCAATGTGTGGAGAAACGGTGGCGACAAATGTCGCCACCAAATGTCCAGATCGATTGTGAATGAGAGGATGGAACAATTCTTTACGACCAGATGACGCAAATGATTTTGGACTGGGTTAAACACGAAAGATCCAAAATGTCACAATAAAAATTCTTTTCATTAACTTCCGTGATTCATCATCACCAGCCAAGGACATGATCGGTAGTTATTTATGAAGAAAACATATTTTGAATTAACAAACAACGAAATAAAAATCAAATTCTACCATAAATTGCTCTAAACAATTTCAGCCCACTAATCACTCGCAGTAAACCAAACACAACCAAATCAAGGGGTTGATGTAGCAGCAATTTCAACATTTATTCATTTATTTTTACCGTTTCTCCTAACAATACAGCTCATACTACTGTTCAAAATTTCACAGATCATATATCAGTAAAACAATCAAAAGTAGGAAGATCATGACAGAAAAATAATAATAATAATAATAGAAGATTATTTACCAGTGCCACACTATCCTAATTCACAGTGTTGTTTTATCAACACATGAATGCAAAACCTTTCTTCAAACACCAGTAGTTCCTATCGACTCGATCACTGCTGCATTATCACTAGCACTAGCAAGCTTGCGTCGCTGCTTGTTTCGCTATCACTAGCAATTCCGACGTCCATTGAGCTGCAGCTACACGAAAATGAATATAATGTCTTAGAATATAGTCATAAAATTTGCTAGTGCCCCTATGGCGACCCTTAGTTACCAGAGAAAAGTTTGAAACAAAACAAATGAAACAAAACAAATGCAGAATATTATAGGTGAAGCATAAACTAGAAGATCACAAAAGAGTAGCCTCAGAATGTAGCAACACGAAGCATAAACTAGAAGATCACAAAAGAGTAGCCTCAGAATGTAGCAACACAATACAAACCTTAGAAAGGTGCCGGTAATTGATAAAGAAGTTGACAAGTCCTGATTGATATTTAAGATTGCACAAGCCCTGTTTTGTCTATGATATCTTGGAGCATTCGGCGTCTACATGGACAATTATATAGAGGCTCAACTAAAGAAGGATGATAGAATACACATTTATCTCCCAAAAAGTTAATATCAATAATGCAGAGAACAAAAACAAAACTACGAGCTTACAAAATGAAAAGGCATTGGTTGGAAAGGTGGTCTTGATGAAGGAACGTAGGCGCTTGGCCTCCATGCAGGCGGCAGCCCAAAGGACTGATACATAAAACCCTGCCTTCCAGGATCTTGTGAAACAACACTAGTCGGAGCATAGTAAAGAGAGGGGTAGCCTCATGGTTTCCACGAATTAAATGAACATTATGGGGATACTCAACCTGCAATATAGTAAACCACATGAGGGCAAATTGAAGTTTACCTTTGTCCCTGAAGAATGGCATTTTCAGGACTAATATCAGTGTTCATATCGCCGTTAACAGGAGGATCAACTGGAACTCCAACAACAATAGGACTATCAGGAACTGCATTAATAGTGGCCGAAGAAATTTTTCTACTCCGAGCAGAACAGTTTTCCCTGGACTTTTTACTTCAAAACAGATAGAAAATACAAGTACTAAAAAGAAATCTGAATTCATTGCAGCTCTGTTTCACAAATCAGTAATAGATGTTAAGATGGTTTCCAATTAACATGCAAAATATATCATGAATATAATACCTTAGTAACGAATGACAGCATAGGGTCCACAACTAATTTTGTGATCTTTTCATGATCACCTGTACCTACACGAAGAACTAGTTAACTCGAATTCCTGTAAACTTTTCATACACCTGCATGAAGGTTCAAACAATCTAAAGGAATACACCACCAAACAATGATCAACAAATGCGCGAAAACACACACAGCGCACAAACTGAATTCACCATTAAAAATGGTAAATTAGAACAACAAATTTTGACTGAATATGTTGGTAAATGCAACTGCAGCTGAACTCAAATATCTAGCTAATTACAAGGTGGCGAATCCAGTGAATAACCAACCTATAAAGTTAAAAGTTAAGATACCACAATATAATAATTTCACAAAGAGGTCGTGAATTTTCTTAAAATTAAGAACAAATGCAAAAACCAACCATGAAATCTGGAGAAATTTACCTTAAAAACAGAATAAAAAGAAAATCATAATTAAACAAATTAAAGGAAAAAAATTAAAATTATCATTCACGAGAGAGGGAGAGATGTACCTAATTATCTCCCCAAATCGAGAGAATCGCGAATTAAGTGAGAATTAAGGATCGGAGACTAATTTTTTTCCATTCTCATAAGTTTCTCTTCGTAAAGAGAGGGATTTTTTATTTTTGATACTATGATGGAGCGAAGAGTCGAAGAGGTATTTGTTTTTTTTATAAAAAAAAAAAACAAAAAAAAAAAAAAGGGAGAAAATGTTATTGCCGATTCAGAGACAGCTATAGTGAACCCCTAATTTTCTAACGGGTTTTGGATACCATCAGAAAAACGAACCCGTATCGAAAACGCTTCGGCGACGCGGCACCATTTGGGGGTCACGTTGGATTCATTTCATATAAATAAATAATAATTTAATAAAACTAATTTTGTGATGGACATAATGAACTCTTCACAGGTGGCTTTCAGACTTTTCTCGAGTTCCTGCAAACAGGATAACATTAAACAACTTGCATGTTTTAAGTGGCAAAAGAAACTTCACTCATACGAAGATCTCACAGCCAGCAGCTCACCTTCTTGGCATCAATCTGACTCTCTAGAATGCGAGGAGACAAGGTTCTCGCCAATGATGTTGATCTTGGATTGAACTGCATGAGTAAGATGATTGACTCTGTTTAATTGCACCATTGATTGGAAATTAGAACTGGATGTTGTAATTAGCTAAAACTATCCTCGAAAGAGTGGGCAATGTTGCTGTTAAATCTTCGGATAGAAACTAATATTAATGTTTTAAAAGTTTGATTAGTACAGTGAAGTTATGCGATCGTTTACTAATGATCCGCTAATGGGAATTGGCGCAGTTAATAAGTAGTCCAAAATTATGATTCATGAATGAATTGTGAGCTATCTAACGCTGGATCCTAGAAAGAATATTAAAATCCTGGAAACTTGATCCAAGAAATAATGTATAAAGTTGTCTTAATCAGATCATGACAACAAAATCAAAGTTCTTATTTTGGCTCAGAGAGTACAGTAGCTTATTAACAATAATTTAGAGTTTCTCTTTAATATGCCATGTGCAATCTTTCCTACAAGATAACTTATTTTAATATGGCACACATCTACGTCGCCGTCGATGTTTCAATCCATTAAGATAAGTTCTGGGTAGATCCTGAGCCTCAGTAAGATAGAGGTCGTGCTAATACGACACTCTTTATGCTAGTAACATTATTCAGATTTTACTTAGCTACAGCCTACGATAGGGATAAAGAGGCCCCTACATGACTTTTCGAGGGTGTCGCCTTACGCTTGGATTAGCTTCCATCGTCTCGACCTGCTTACTAGCAGCAATATAAAATCTTTAGAATAAACTACCCAAAGCGAAAATAGAGCTTCAGAATCTACTGCTTTTGCCAATGACCGGAATGCTGCTGAGCAGAAAAGATACCTCAACACGAGTAAACGTACTTCTTACCTCTCTAGGAAAAGGCGGTGGAGGGAAAAGACGGTTACAGTCATAAACAATGTCATCTTCGTGATGTTCTAACTTGCTAAATGACCAATTCCCAACTTCAAAAGGCAATCCATAATGCATCAGAATAGGCTCAACACCGACTCTTGGAATATAACCTGGGTAGATCATTAAATCATCATTGATCTTGTGGCGAAGGCCTACCTGTTCAGGGAGGAACTACGATGAAGAGTAACAAAATGGTGCATTCGAGTATACTTGATGTAAAACGGTAAAATTTGCTTGTGCTTACTTCTGCAGCACCAAATGAGTATCCATACAACTCGCTAATCCAGCCCTGGCCGTAAATGTCGCTGGTAATATTGGTCGACCAGTGGGCACGATCCCCTCGCACTTCCTCCGTCTTCGAAAGCCATAACGGTGCCAAGGTCCTTAAGTCTCGCTCTCGGCCCGCCGATCCAAGTCTCGCTCCCTCTCTCCCCTCGATCTCCTCTCCTCGGTGACGGGCTTGGGGAAGAGAGAGAGAGAGAGAGAGAGAGAGAGTGTGTGTGAGTGACTGAGAGAAGCGGGAGAGAGTGTGAGTGACTGAGAGAAGCGGGGTTAGGCGGGGTGATGTAGCGCCGGTTCGCATCACCAAAAAAAAAATAAAAAAATCAAAAATCAAAAGAAGGATTTTGGCCGTGGAAAATAAGGAGGGAAAACTATAGTGGCGACAGAAATGTCGCCACCAATAATAAGTATTGGTGGCGGCATTCTACTGTCGCCGCTATTACTTATTTATTGGTGGCGACATAGTTGTCGCCACTATATCTTTTTCTTTTTCCGGCGGCGTTTCACCTTCAAAAAAAAATTAAATAATATAGTGGCGACAAAAATATCGCCACCAATAATAAGTATTGGTGGCGACAAAATATCGCCATCAATACTTATTATTGGTGGCGACATTTTACTGTCGCCGCTATTACGTATTTATTGGTGGCGACATATTTGTCGCCACTATATCTTTTTCACCAATAAGTATTGTGGCGACACTTTACTGTCGCCACTATTACTTATTTATTGGTGGCGATATATTTGTCGCCACTATATCGTTTTGCCACCAATAATAAGTATTGGTGGCGACAGTAAAATGTCGCCACCAATAATAAGTATTAGTGGCGACAAAAATGTCGCCACCAATACTTTCCGCTATTACTTATTTATTGGCGGCGATATATTTGTCGCCACTAATTACTAAGCATCTTCAAAAAAAAAAATTAAATAATATAGTGGCGACAACAATGTCGCCACCAATAATAAGTATTATTGAATGTTTACGCTCGAATTTCTCGTATATTACAATTAACTTTGTTTTCAGTGTAATTAAGCTGCATATTATGTCTACTCCACAAACACATGAGGGATTACGGATTTGATAATTCGATAGGTGCCGAAAATATATCAGCAGGAGAGGAGAAGCAACAGCGCTGCCACTTGATGCCACTGTTGCAGTTTTGAGAAGTTAGTAAATACAAAGAAGAAGCTAATGGGAGAAGGAAGCTAGCAACCATCGCCACTATGTGATGGGTCGTATGGCTGGAACGTAACAGAAGACGTTTTGACAACAAAAAAAACTGTTTAGGGACCTATTAGCTGATACCCGCTCGTTTCGCACTGTTTGGAATATGTTCTGTGCGCACTAAATGTGACCTTTTTTTTTTCATTTTTTTTTTTTTTGGTGTTTCGCGAAGAGGCCTGGTTGTCTCATATCCGTAGCCAATTCAAATGCACTTATAACAAATTATCGGATCGAATACGATTTATACACCAATGCCAACTAAGAAACAACAAAACCTAGGTTTTCGATAGAAAGTTCCGAATGTTTTTCACGAGTCGAGAGGAAATGGTTCCAAATTTTTAGCATATGTCAATCACACACCGAAAGAAAATGATGATAAACTTGATGATAATGTCGAGCTAGCATTCGCCTTTCAAAAGGCTTTAAAAGACACCATTCATGCATGTAACACTTCAAAACAGATAAGAAAACATTCATTACATAATACTCTATATAGACACAATCCGGATCACCACTTAATATATAAACATATTGTAACATTTTCGCACACCTAATTAATATCTCCATGACATGAACAAAATTGAGAGCAATCCGAGATTTTTCATAACAAACGGTGCCATCGCATAAACACATGAATGCGCGTGGTGAAGCTTGACACTCCAATTGTTTACGATAAGAATGAATACAGATATAGAACAAGGATTCTTTCTTCTGGCTTCGTCAGGAGCCCGTCCCAATGAGTCATGAACTCATTTTTATCTTCCTCATAGCCTCATGCTCTCCGGCCCTACTTCGCTGACCAAGCATACTATCCACTTCATCTACAAAAACAATAGTTGGCGAGACCTTCGCGGCAAGGGTGAACAAAGCTCTAACATTTTTCTCATCTTCTCCGAACCACTTTGATGTAATAGTGGACATGGAAACATTTATGAAACTCGCTCCGGCTTCATATGCTATGGCCTTGGCAAGCATCGTCTTTCCGGTTCCAGGCGGACCGAATAGCAATATTCCTCTGCATGGCTTGAGGCCACCTTTAAAGAGATCTGGCCTTCGAAGGGGCAGCATGACGAGCTCCTGAAGGGAATCTTTGATATCATCTAAGGCGCCTATGTCGTCGAATGTGACGCCAATGTCGCTTGCAGGGATCACTAGCGGCCTGATTCGCTTTTCAAACTCGTTGTCAGGAGCAACTTCCTAAACTCCAAGTCACAAATCAGTTAATCATACCAAGAAATGAAATGAAAAAACAATTAAACAGCAATTCAAATAAAAGGCAGATTTGCTACAAAATGAAAGTTCATCGATGATCTATCTGGAGTTCTGTTAGAACTTTAGATGATAAAGAAGAAATTATTTACATAGTTCAGTGAATAAGCAGTTGTGTATGCTGAAGCAGGGGCTATTATGCTCCAAAGCAGATTCTGGTAATCCCAGAGCATCTATTATTCCCCTATCCACACATTAGGATTTGTGCGCGCGGGTGGGCTGGACGATAAGCAGTTGTGTGCATGTGTGTGTGTGCGCTCGCGATGAGAGGTGCTTGCAGGAAAAGCACTTGTAGATGGATATCATTTAATCAAAACATCATAAGACCAGTGTATTAGGAGCTAATACCATCATCACTATATAGGGTAGAGATGTATACATGCTTCAGCATACATAACATGATCCTGCCTAATTTGCGTGCGGGCATACGGTATTTGATGTGTACACTGTTAAAAAGAAAAACTTGCATAGCTCTCGCAAGCTCTCATCGAGATCTTGAGTGCTTCCTCTAACCTCGTGACGACCTGCTCCATCGACGGCCGCTGCTGTTTAGCTCCATTTAGTTGCGGATCCGCGAATTCGGAGATGTCGCCTCCTTTGTTGAGAACCTTAGCCAGATCACCAAAAAGCATTGTTAGCTACTGAGTTGAGAGGTATCCTAATGACATTGAAACATAAATTTTTCGTCATTGGTACTTTGAAGTTCATGATTTTGTCAACTTAGGAGGTCCAAGTTTCGTATTTACCTGCAATTCCCTGGCCAATAAGTTTTAGGGACTAAGATTGTCTGTGGCAACATAAATTTCCTTAATGGACATTTTCTTACAAGTAGATTCCCTCGCCATACCGATTCTTCAGGAAACTGCAAAAGTCACATTAAACTCAGCTACATGACGGTTATCTAATCTACAACAACGGAGAAATAATATGGAGGAAGAAAGTAATGTTAAGCATAGAATATTCATCAGCCAGCTGTTTAAAAAATCAAGTACATCACTGTGAAAGTATAAAGTTCATGCAGAGTAAATGTTTTAATGTGAAGTTCTTATTTAAAAACTCAGCCTATATAGAGCAGCCCTTATTTCGTAACTCTTCCTTGTTTTTGGCAATTCTTCAGGAGATAATGAACAGAAGACTGCTTTTACATGAAATGATAATCAAGATTTGCATTACACAACCTTAATTGTCTTCTCCAAGAATTTCTGATTGTATCTAGTGTACCAAAGAAAGTATTGTGAGAATTTGCAAATAAGATTTTCAAGGTTGTATATACATGTCAAGTCTAATGAGCATATATACCCTACAATCTAGCGACTAAATTGTAAATGTGTTAAAGAGCTAGGTACGCAACCTGCTTCAGAGCCAAATAACCACACTATTCAGCCCTACGCACCACAAGTTCCCATAGTATTCAGAGCCAAATAACAAAAAAATAATAGGTGAGATAGGAATAATTGAAGACCGTGTCATTGAAAGAAAAGATCACTTGTACCTTTATACCATCGCAAAGAAATGGGCACTGGAAGACAGCCTGTGTGGATAGCTGATTGATGTTGTAACCAGCACCAATCCAAACTTAGCTTTCCCACAGCTGCTAAAACTATTAATAGACGAGAATTCCATATTTGGCGAATAGAAACATAGAGTAGAAACTAAATGAAAAAACAATGGCAGAGGATAAGAATTTACTTTGACTACTTCCGGTGGTTTGATCGGCTGCATTTGTTCACCTGGTGAATCTCGATAACTCAGTGTGAACCCTGAGATTTAGGGGAGTTAGAACAAGGCTTTTCAAGATTTAATATTATAGGCAGTCAGTCACAAGTAAACTTACAGAAACCATGATAGAAATTGTTTGTAAGAGCCAATAAGACAGCATTATTTGCACTTTCTAAAGCTTCCCAAGTGTTACAGCTTCTTTTTTTAAGTAAAGTATCTGCTTCAACCACTGCAAAGAGGAATACTAAATTTTATGTCATATTAACTAATAAGATGTTCAAATAGCTCGTGTAGATATGGAAATCAGTAACTGCTAATTCTTCATAAAAAAATGGTTGTGTTTAGTCAGAACTAGTTAAAAAATAAAGCTAAAAGAATGTAAAACTAGGGCATTCAGAGTGCTTATAAGAAGGTAGAGAACTAGGAATGAATTATCCTAAATCAGGTTGGGCCTGATTTGCTCATACTTTTTCTGAAGAGGCAAGAGCATAGCAATCCGAAAGTTTCAAAAGCAGGACCAGGTTAATAACATGTTGTCCTTGATCAATAGAATTCAAACAAGTAAATTTAGTGATAAAAACAACCGAATTGTGATTCTTTTGCTAATGTGCAAGACTCTATAATAAGAAATTTAATGGAGAAAATTTCTCAAAGGGCAGTATTCATGAAAACAGTCAATCCTATAATGCAAACCAATTTCACAGGATAATCAACACAGTTTCTAATTCACCATCCAATTGTTGCAATATAATGAGATTCAATAAATCAGTTCAAAGAAAAGCTGTTAATCTCTGATGTGGACAAGAAATCACTTCTAGAATAGGTTATTGTTTCCCGCTTCTACTTAGAAGTATTTCATTGTCACACATTTAGAAATATTTCATTATCACCACATTAGACCTGTTACTACATATAATAAATCTCAGCACTGCAAACAGATCAGTTTCTTTGTCAGATGACCTATATATAATGTCATCTTATTTACCATAAAACCCTTTCTGATGCAAACTTTTTAATTTCTTTTAATCAAATATGTTCCAACATTCTAGACACAACAAAGTTAGCATCAAATATAGGTTACATAAGAAGAAACCTAATTATAAAAGCTAAGATAGGATTACCAGCATATTATTAATTTAGACATCAGGAGATACTGCGTAAGGTGAAAGAAACCTTTTCATCAATTTCAGATAATCTCTTCTCATGAACACAGAGGTCTGATTCAGCTGCAAGCTAAAGCATGAAGTTGCCTTAATAATTCGCCACCACTTTCTGCATTGTAGATGCAAACAACATAAGACAATAATAACCAAGAAAAGTTAGCATGGTATCACCATGAAATCCCTTTCTAAAAGCACTAAGCCCTACTAAGTATCATCTATCAGTGAGAAAATGCAAAGAGATAATAACACTAGGCATTACAAACATAATTGTTTAGAAAAATCAGGATACCGAAAGTGATAATCCAAAGGATGATAATGTTGCAAACTATTAAATGCAAAGCTATAAACTGTTTAGAAGGTAACAAAAGCTATGCCACATCACCTTCGACTGCCACCAGTTAAAAGACCACTAGGCTGGAAAAATGTCACCTTCCAAAGTCACACTAGGGGTACTGATTTCTGGATTGAAGGCCACCTGCCACCAAAGAAAAAGGCGAAAATACCACAATTAAGAAGCTCAACTATGCTAATATTGCAAGTTAGCATCATTTAGCCCAGCCTATGTGACAAACAGGTCAAAGGAAAAAAGTGCATTTATGACTCAGAAAGCAGCAAACATTCTTCAGGATGATTGTCAAAGAATTAGTAAATAGTATGCAATGTGAAGTGCTAGAGAAAAAAAGGGCTAGTGTTGTCTTGAGCACTTTTCCTTTTGAATAAGTGCTATTCTTCAGGAGAAACCTACCGAGCACACGAACAATCTCAGCTGTGCTTCCACCATCATCAGAAACAGGAAGCACATGAGCAACTCGAGTTGTAACTATCGATATTGTACAAGTAAAGCTTCCGCAAAAGAGCCCTTCAAACATGTAAAAGTATATATCAAGTAAAAAACAAATCAAATTATCAAAGCCTCAATTAATTTTCCCACTCATATAGCCTCAATGAAGAATTCATCTCCCAACCTCTTCCTCTTTCTTCTCCCAGTCTTGGAACTCAGCTCGAGCCCGCTCTCTAGCAAGCATTGCCTGAAAAGTTCCAGAAATTAAATGTACCAAACTATTAATTTAAAAACTATATACGACAAATGTATTAATCTAAAACTATATTGGGCAGATAAGCCTAAAAGATCCATGATAAATATTATAAATTTTGAAAAGGATAACCAACCATCTCCTCCTCATGCTGGGCCTTTTCAATTGCTCTCTCTTCCCTCCTCTTGACCTTCTCTATTTCTGCCTAAATGAAAGATAAAAGCATAAATTAAGCAATATGTCAGGTAGATAATTGATATAGAAGAGAAACTTGTGTCAAAGCAGAAAAAAATATAAATAATTTAATCATGTTCTAAAGCTAAAGTCAGCAGTAATATGCAGAAAGACAAAATTTTAGATCTGCTTCTAGACATTAAGCTGGTGCGTCCAACAGCCTCAAAATGCTAGTATGGATGCAAATGTCACATAAATACATGATATGCCTCTTTTTGAGAGTATGTGTCCCTGCATGCTTGGTGTTTCTTTTCTTCCTTCTATTTGGTGGTCAACTGTCCAAGAGAGTTCAGCTTATCTCAACATAATCATACTTGCTATTCTATGGACACATATATTGCCTACATAAAGCAAATGAAGTTTATTCTATATGTGGGTTTAAAATGAAAGAACACTTCTTGACTACCTGATGAAAGATATTTGGACTGCCTTGATGAAAGATACCCTTTCTACATTAAGAAGTAACATTCAAACAGAAATCACAAGATTTTTCTTCTATTACCCTGCAGCGCCACCGTCCAAACTTAAAGCCAATGATGCTAAATTGGGAAAAGACACGCTCTTTAACTTGCCAGAGCCACAGCATCTGAATGGATCAGAAAGGACAAGACCTTGTGCGGCCCCAAGGAGCAAGTTATCGACGTCCCTAACTAGGTGTTCTGTGATGACACCGAAGCAATGAACAATGCACCCCGGAAAGAAATCGGTCCAACTTTTGTATGGAATTCCAGACAGTAAAATCACCTTGGCTAATGTTGTGTAACCACCAGCTGATCTGCCTGTAATGCAAAGTCGTTGTCCATCTACTTTTCACATTCCACCTTTGAAAACCAAATTAATGATAGGTGTATAAAGTTCAGATATGCAATGTGGAATGTTTTAACGCTTTGAGAAGATAATAAAATGCCGCAGAAGATGGTACCAGATATCTAGCACAGCTGCAACAGTCATTAACATCAACAACACCCCATTGCCCCAACAGTCTTTCTCGATATTCTCTCCCATAACCTACAAAATATATCCTTGGAAACTGATGATTACTTGTTTAATTTCATATTGATAATGCGTGCTATGAGCATGAAGATGGTTAGTTAAAACCTAGGATAAAGCATGGATTAGCTGCTCGTCTATCTTTGGATGATAAACAAGTTAAGCAGTGAGAAGCCTGCATAATGCACAAAGGAGAAGTTCAAGAACAAACCAGTGCTTCCTCCATAATTAACATCGACGAAAGCCCATCCTCGACTTGTCCAATACTGAATGTTAAGATCAAGAATTCCACGCGTCTCAGCTGTAGGCCCTCCTGCAAGTGATAGTTAAAAAACTTCAACAGAAGTATAGTAACATCAACCATCAAAAGCTTCTATAATTAATTTAGCAACTGAACCTTTAGAGGAGACCTAAAAGGTAACTTAACTTTGCTACCTTACACTGATTTTGTTGAAGGATTTCAAGATTCTCAGCTCAATCCAGGGAGCTCCCTTTGGCTCAGGCGTGTAATATAGATCTGACTAGAAACAGCTAGGTTTATAATCTAGCCTAAGTCTACTCAGAAATGTGAAAACATATACACAAATTAACAGCCACACTAACAAACAATTCTAGTATCTTTTGCAATACAATAAACAGCAGAGAACGAACATTTCTAAGTGAACCTAATGATGTAGTACTCTCTGAGCTGATTCATGGCTCCAAGTCTGTCTACCTATGTATTGTAATTTACATGATAACCTAATCATTTTTTAGATCCTTTTTGCAACCAAAAGTATGAGATAATTGGAAGAAATGCTACAAGAGGATAAAGTGAGTAATAGTAGAAACTAGTGAAGGCTTTTAATCCTTAAATTAACAAGTCACAAGGTACCATGTGTTTTGACCAACAATTGGGGCTTCTCATCAGATGAAGCTTGAAAATTGGGATTTGTAGGTGGGTAGAAATAAGCATAAGCACTCTGACAGGAATCTCTGTAGGAAATTTGATAAGTTCTGGCAGGCTGAAGTATGGTTTGTATTTAGTAGCATCTGGAGAAGAATACCAAACTATTGAGAACGCTGTTGTCTTCGATAGCGATTCATTCAAGGTCACCTAACAAACAAACGGATGTTATACGTTCATCCATAAATACTAATCATATAGTGTTACTTCTTACAACATTCCTGTAGTATACGCGACTGATCAACTGCAGGGTAGTAAATTATCAAAAGAAGCCTATTTAATAGAAATAACCATGGAATTGAGAAGGGCGGGATCCTGTGACTAGTCTAAGTTACTCCACAAGGAAATTTCACTGGGTGTAGCAAAATTATTGCAGGTGTTAGGATAGATAAGGTATAATAGATTGAAGGTGTAGGAACAATTCATAGTTTCAGGAATTATAGATGATATCAATTAATTGCATTTAAAAAGGATGACAGCAGGAGGCATTTGGCATGCATAATATACTGTGATAATGCTAAACGAAGCATGAATTGGCATCATAAACAACACACAAACAAGTGTTACGGAATTTGAGTTGGCGTAGTTTCGTGAAAGTCTCAAGTCTTGAAGATTGAAGGTGAAGAAGTTGGATCATTTAACTCAATCTCAAGAAAGAAGAATTCAAAAGGATCAGGTATGTTTAACTAAGAATTTGTGTGATCCGAATACTTCTTGTAGTGTAGAAACACTTGGAAGAATCTTTCATTGCATAAAAATCAAAAACTGGACTTGGGACATGTTCAGGATCCGGATCAGGTTGTTCGATCCGGATCCCGAAGGTGGTTCGTTCATACATCGTCGCAATCCGGATCGTAGTCTCTTGATCCGGATCCCGAACGTTGATGTTTGGTGAACTGTATGAACGATCCGGATCGTAGTCACATGATCCGGATCCCGAACCTTCGTTTTTCTGGAATTGGCTGTTTCGTTATGACGATCCGGATCTCAGTTATCACGATCCGGATCGCCGTCCGTAAATATCCAGAAATGGTTGGTTTTTGATTCTTATCTCCTTCCTAGGGTTTCTAACCTATAAATACACCATATGACTCTCTTTCTAGGGGGAATCCACATAGCCGTCATTTTCTTGTATCATCTTATACGGCTATAGATCCACATATAGAGAAGAAAGGAAATCATTAGAGAATACTCTATGTTTCTTCATCTATATTGATTAGTTTGATTCTAGGTTTTCATACTCACATCTTGAGTTGAATCAAACTAATGAATACTTAGATGGTATTTCCGATCTATCTTTGATCTAAGTATTTGGCGGATCATCACCACCCAAAAACAACGATTTACCCCAAAAATCGGCGCGTGGATTCGCGTGTCCTTGTGGATTCAAGGTTCAATCGCTCTCGTGGATTCGGAGCGAGGCACGTTCGTGGATTCGAACGGTGCTATTGGGTGAAGACCGTGGATTCGGTCGGACGTCGTGGATTCGACGTTGGACGCCGTGGATTCGGCGTTGGGCGCAGATCGTGGATTCGAGAAGCGTCTGGAGCGAGCGGAGAAGATCCTCTAGGAGCGTATGGAAAAGGTTGAGTCGTAAGTGTGTACGGTAAATCACCTTGTACGTGTTTTAATTCTAGTGGATTTCTGCCGTGTTATCGGTCCCGTGGTTTTTTACCTCCGGTGATGGAGTTTTCCACGTAAAAATCTTGCGTGTTATTTCATTTTCCGCATTGGGTTTTATCGCAACGATTTTTGGAGTGTTTATACGTTTACACCTATTCACCCCCCTCTATGGTGTTTTCTTCCCCTATTTAGATCCGTATTATATACGACCCAACAAGTGGTATCAGAGAGGGAATAGGGTTGTGAACAATGGTTGAAGGTGGAAACATCAATCGACCCCCTTTCTTTGATGGAACAAATTATGCGTACTGGAAAGTACGGATGAAAGCCTTTTTATCTTCCATCGACGAAAGGGGTGTGGCATTCAATTGAATCAGGATGGACTAATCCAACTGAACTTATCTCTGATGTTCACACCTTAAAACCTAGGTCGAAATGGACCAAGGAAGAGTTTGAGTTATCCTCTTACAATGGCAAGGGAATTAATGCTATTTTTAATGCCTTATCTCAAACTGAATTCTCTCGCGTCTCGGCATGTGAGACTGCGAAAGAAATCTGGGATGTTCTCCAGGTTACACATGAGGGAACTAACCTCGTGAAGATTCAGAAACTGCAGATGCTTACGAGCAAGTTTGACTCTATTTTGATGGCAGAAAATGAATCTTTCACGGACTACTATACACGATTGCAAGACATCGTAAACTCATGTGCTAATCTGGGAGAGAAGATTCCAGAATTTAAGATTGTAAGAAAAATCTTAAGAACTCTTCCTGAACGATTTCGCCCAAAGGTTACTGCCATTGAAACTATTAAACACCCGGACGAAATACGTGTAGAAGAATTAGTTGGTTCATTACAAACTTATGAAATGACTTTTAATACTAACAATTCTTCTGGAAAAGCATCCACTTCTAAGTCTTCAGGTTATGCGTTGAAAACAACTAAGGAAGAAGACGCGGATACATCCTCCTCGGACGATGACGAGAACCTTTCTATGGAGGAATTTGAGAAGCAGCTTGCTCTCTTGACAAGGAATTTTCGCCGCAACTTTCGAAGGGGTAATTCGAGCAAATCTCCATCCTTCAGAAAGTGGAACAAAGGCAAGGGTACTCCAAGTCACAAGTCAAGAAAGCAGGAGAACTTCTCAAAGGATAAGAAAAGTTCAGAAGGACAACTGCAATGCTTCAAATGTCGAGGCTACGGCCACATTGCAACGGAGTGTCCTAACAAGTATCCGGCAAAGAAGAAGGCGATGCAAGTCGTCACTTGGGATGACAACTCAACGTCAAATGAGTCGTCTTCAAGTGGTGAAGAAAAGAGCTCCACGGCATTCCACGCGTCCACATCTTCACCATTCATGTGCTTTATGGCAAGTACGTCTGAATCATTGTCCAACTCCACTGTTGAAAAGAATGCAATGGACAATGAATCGGATGATTCGGAAGGTGAAGAGTTTGCTCTAGCCTACCACAAACTTTTGAGGGACTCAAAGAAAGTGGCTAAGCAAAACAAGAGTTTGAGAGGGAGATTGCATGATCTCGAAGAAGAAGCAAAAAGAGCGACTTCTCTCTCAAATGCTCTTGAAGTGGAAAGGGAAAACCTGATAAAAGAAAATGCTTCCATTCAAGAGTCCAATGAGCAACTTGAAAAGGAACATACAAATCTGGTGGATAACGCGAATCACTTTTCAAAGCTCTACAACGAGGCTCGACAGGATAACCTGGAAATGACAAAGACCATTTTCCAACTCAAGAATGACTTACAGCGATTCTCTTCAGGAAGGAGTAAGTTGGATAGACTTCTTGGTCTTGGTCAATCAAATAGGTTCGGCCTCGGATACACTCAAACTGGAAACAGTCCAAGTTCGAGTGAGACAGTTTTTGTGCCTCAGTCGGTATTTCCTCCTCCGACACCGGAATTCAAGACAAACAACGACAACAAACCTACTTCATCCTCTTTGGGATCGTCAAGATCTAAGGTATGTTTTCGTTGTGGTGTTTCAGGGCACATAAGAAGATATTGCAAGACGGGAGTCGAACGCTCATCTCAAGCACCTCTTGCATCAACTACCAAAAGGGCTCCTTTCCGGAAATCAAAGCAAAATTTTTCAAATGAAAAGAGACTTGGTAGTTCACCGCGCAAGACGACTTCATCAAGGAGCAACAATCGTTTTAACAAGAACGCTTTCACCTAGGCACAAAACTTCACGACCATTACAGACGCATACCAAAAAGGTTTGGGTGCGCAAAGGTGAAATTTTCCCTTGTCTTGTTTCCAATATTTCCTTGCATGCATATGATAGCTCGTCTTGGTATCTGGATAGCGGGTGTTCCCGTCACATGA
Source organism: Tillandsia leiboldiana (assembly GCA_029204045.2). Taxonomy (NCBI): domain Eukaryota; kingdom Viridiplantae; phylum Streptophyta; class Magnoliopsida; order Poales; family Bromeliaceae; genus Tillandsia; species Tillandsia leiboldiana. The sequence goes on along the minus strand of JAQNDB010003941.1, from coordinate 8,151 downwards.
CCGGTGACAAAAATAGTTTTCAAAATCTTGAGAAAATCTCCAGAGGACACGTTGTTTTCGGAGACGGTCGATCTTCCAAAATTGTTGGAAAAGGGACGGTAGCTATTCCAGATGGCCCGATTTTGAAAAAACGTCTTATTTGTTGATGGCCTTAAGACTAACCTCATAAGCATAAGTCAACTTTGCGACAATGGTTTTTCAGTTAACTTTTCATCGGTTGAATGCGTTGTAACTGATAAGGACCATGTCTTCTTTCTAAAAGGGGTTAGATCTGAAAACAATTGTTATGTTGTTCCTAATAAATTTTCTGAAAATTGTAACTTAGCCGCTTTGAATAATGAAACTCTTGGCATGAAAGGCTAGGTCACTTAAATTTTAAGGAACTTACTAGAATTTCAAACAAGGACGTGGTCAAGGGGATTCCAAAGCTTTTATTTAAACAAAATGTTGTGTGTGGTGGTTGCCAAAAGGGAAAACAGTCTAGGACTGCACACAAGAACTTGAACCACGTTGGTACAAAACGGCCCTTGGAACTTTTGCACATGGACTTAATGGGGCCGACCCGTCAACCATCCTTGGGAGGTAAATGGTACATCTTTTTATTGGTTGATGATTTCTCTCGGTTTTCGTGGGTAGCATTTTAAGAGAGAAAGCTGATACGTTGACTCTTTTCATGAGATTTGCCATCGTATTATGATTGAAAAGAATGAAAAGATCATTCGTGTTAGAAGTGATAGGGGTGGAGAATTCATAAATTCAAAATTCATTGACTTTTGTACTTCAAATGGCATTAAGCATGAATTCTCGGCACCCTATACACCTCAGCAGAATGGTGTTGTTGAGCGCAAAAACAGGGTTGTTCAAGAGATGGCGCGTGTGATGCTTCATAGCCGGAAATTACCGCTACATTTTTGGGCTGAAGCTGTGAACACCGCTGTCTATGTCATTAACAGAGTGTATTTGCGCCCAGGAACCTTGAATACACCATATGAGCTGTGGTTTTGTAGAAAACCGGATATCAAGTACTTTCGTATCTTCGGGAGTCGATGTTACATCTTACGTGACCGTGAAAATCTTGGAAAGTTCAACTCTCGAAGTGATGAAGGGATCTTTTTGGGTTATGCTACGAATAGCAGAGCATATCGAGTATTTAACATTGAATCTAAACGATCGTAGAATCTATAAATGTTAAAGTAGATGAAGCTTCTCATTTTGAATCTGAAAAATCTACCCTCGATATCTCTCTAGATGATGATTCTCCTGCTAGTGCATCTTCTCATAATAATACTTCCAATATTAATGATGCATCTAATGGTTCTTCTAGTTTATCTGATGTGCAGGAATCATCTCGTGTACCTCCGAGTACTCCGTTTCAACAAACGCTACGAATCTCCAAGGATCATCCGGAATCGAACATCATTGGAGATCCACAAGAAGGAGTTAGAACTCGAAGGCAGTTGGTTTGCGGATTTGCTTGCTACGTATCTTTAATCGAACCAAAGACAATAGATGAAGCTCTTCAGGATGACTACTGGATTAAAGCAATGCAGGAAGAGCTCCATCAATTTGAGCGAAACAAAGTCTGGGAATTAACGAAGCCTCCAAAGCAACATAATGTGATAGGTACCAAATGGATCTTCAAGAACAAGAAAGATGAAGATGGTACTATCATCAGGAAACAAGGCACGACTAGTTGCTCAAGGCTACTCTCAAGTAGAAGGTATAGACTTTGACGAAACTTTCGCCCCTGTAGCTAGACTCGAGTCCATTCGTATATTGTTTGCTATTGCTTGTCATTTTAAAATCAAATTATTTCAAATGGACGTCAAGAGCGCATTTCTAAATGGGTTTTTTAAATGAGGAAGTTTATGTAGCTCAACCGAAAGGTTTTGTAGATCATAAACAACCTAACCATGTTTTTCGTTTGAAAAAGGCTCTTTACGGTCTGAAACAAGCACCGCGAGCATGGTACGAAAGGTTAACAAAGCACCTTTTGGAAAAGGGCTATACTCGAGGGGGAGCTGACAGGACTCTCTTTGTGAAGCATTATCAAAATAATTTCATTGTAGCACAAATCTATGTCGATGACATTGTATTTGGTGCAACAAAAGATAATGATGCTTCTAAATTCGCGGAGACCATGGAAAGCGAATTTGAGATGTCCATGATGGGCGAACTGTCTTATTTTCTTGGATTGCAAATTAAACAAAATGATGAAGGTATTCACTTGAGTCAATCCAAGTATGCACTGGAGTTGGTCAAAAAGTTTGATCTAGAAAATTGTAAAGATTTTCCAACTCCAATGGGAACTAGCCACAAGGGACTTGGAAGTGAATCACATAGTGAGAATGTAGACGAGAAACTGTATAGAAGTATGATTGGAAGTCTACTTTACCTCACGGCTAGTCGCCCGGATATATCCTTTAGTGTTGGGATTTGCGCGAGATATCAATCAGCACCAAAGGAGGTTCACCTGAAAGCGGTGAAACGGATCATCCGGTACATCAAAGGATCAATTAATTTCAGAATTTGGTATCCTATGGGAACAAGTCTGGACATTGTTGGATACTCAGATGCCGATTGGGCAGGATCAGTGGATGATCGGAAAAGCACGAGTGGTGCATGCTTCTATCTTGGCCATTGCCTTGTTGCATGGCACAGTAAAAAGCAGAATTGCATAGCACTCTCGACTGCCGAAGCGGAATACATTTCAGCTGGAAGTTGCTCAACTCAACTCATTTGGATGAAAAGCGTATTGAGTGACTTCCGCATTTCAGCATCTTCGGTAACAATTCTTTGTGACAACACAAGTGCAATTAACATTTCTAAAAACCCTGTGTTGCACTCTAGAACAAAACATATTGAACTTAGATATCATTTTCTTAGAGAGCTAGTTGAATCAAATACTCTTCAACTTTCATATATTTCAACTGAGGATCAATTAGCTGACATTCTAACAAAACCTTTGGATCAAAAACGTTTTATTCATTTACGAAAAGCAATTGGGATGCTTTCCTTGAAATAATCTTCTTTTTGAAATCTTTGCTTAGAATAGGTTTTGTATTTGTTTTTGTTTTGTTCTTTATCTATGTTTGTACATAGGACATTAATTGAGCATAGATCATAATTGACTTTAATTGCATCTTTTCGCACTTTTAGAAATTTATTATGCTTTTGCCATCATAATATTTCACTGTTGCAATGATCATTTATGTTAATTAAATCATCTTCTAAAGTGATCAAAGTCAATTTCTCTCTCTCAATGATCTCTTGGTATAGTCATTATCTTATTTGACTATTTAGTCGAGTATGAAATCGAGATCAATTTTTGGTTGAATACTTTATATCTTAAATAATTGATAGCCAATTGAGGGGGAGTCAAAGATAATGAAAAATGCTCAAAAGATGTGGAAAGAGTTACATCCCAATGAGGAGTGTGAAAACTACCACCACATGGAGGAAAGAGCTACCACCTCGGTCGTCCGAGTATTGTGTGCAGCTACCACATGTATACCAAGCATGGTTGTTCAAATTTTTTTTTTTTTTTTTGATTAAGTAAAATGCATGTTGAAATACTTGACTCTGTCAAATTTCAAGGTTGGTATAAGGTGGGTTTTTAAAGAAAGATGCTCAAAGAGCCACTCTCTCAACAGATTGTCTAGAAATATTATCTACCATATTTGGGATTTCAAACATCTATTGATCTTTGTATTTCATTTTCTTTACTGAATTGATGATTTGATAAAGGCATTACTCATAAGATCAAGTTAGATGTGATTGAAGGTGTTCAACTTTAAGGGATTTAATTTTTGTAAATTTTCGTTTCATTTTTGGATATTATTGATAGATTTGGCATAATCTAATTCTTGTTGTATGAAACGATGACTTTTTGTTTAAAGTTGATACACATTTGTGCTTACAATCTTTTTCTGGATTTTCCTGAATTTCTCTGAAATTTTCTAAAGAAAAAGTTGAGGCCGATCCGGATCGGGCAAGGTGATCCGGATCCCGAACGCAGGAATTCTTCTGCGGGCTGACGATCCGGATTGTATCTGCCGATCCGGATCCCGAACGCAGTTTCTTACTGCGGGTAGCCGATCCGGATCGCAGTTATGAACTGATCCGGATCGCGGCTAGGTTTTATAAGGAACGAAAGGGGTTTTTGATTTCTTTACTCCAATCTTTTGTTCCGAAGTTTCCAGAGCCTCTCTCTCTAGATTTCATCCTCCTTGGAAGCTTTCTAACTCAAGTTCTTCTGTTCCAAGTAAGTTTTATTGATCAAAATCTCGGTTTTTCACCGTTTTTCTCTTTTCCTCCTCAAACGTACGAAATTCTTGGATCGATTTTGTTTGTGGATGGTTTTTGATCAAATTTTTTTTTTGAAATAAGAACTCTGGGTTGTTTAGTTTTGATTATATGCTAGGTTTTCTCCTGATTAACGGATTTTTAGGCTTCGATTTCTAAAATTTCGGTTTTAGGGCATATAATAAGGATTTTCGAAATTCATGCAATTGATCTATTTTTAAAAGTCCTTTTGCAAAACTAATTTGATTCTTAGTCTCACTACATGATTATGATTGTTTGGGTACAATTTTTTTTCAATTTTTGAAAACTAAGAATTTTTGTGTTTTGAGTTGGTCTACACAGGATTCCTTTTCTCAAGAAACCATTAGCAATGGTGATCACTTGGATTGTTTTCCTACTTGCTGCTATGGTACATACGAGAGATACTGCCAAGCCTAAGAAGGCTAAGAAAGCAAAGAAGACTAAGGTTGATTCCGACACTGAATCAGAGACAGAGTCGATTGACTGGGATAACATCGAAATTGAGCAAGCTGCTCCCATTGTCTCCAAAGGGAAAGCAACTGCTGAAGCTTCAAAACCTACTGCAGCTGAAAAAGGGAAAGCACCATGGAACCAAGTCCAGTTGGAACAAAAAGAAAAACTGGTGCGAGAAAAAGAGGGAGTGCATAAGGAATCTCCATTGAGCAACCAGCACAGCAAGCACCTCCACAAGAAGTTGTCAGCTCGGCTAGAATAAAGGATTTTGAAAACAGAGAATGCATTGGAGAAAGGCATGTTGATGTAAAAGCCTTAAAGAAACGTTCTCAGACGTTTGGGACTTTGTTTGACCAGATAGGTCTTGCTTCCATTTGCAATTTCCACGAGACCACCGAGTATTGTCTTCACTCAGTGAGGATGTTTTATCAGAATGCCTGCTATCTAGTTGATCAGGAAAGCGGGCGTCGGGATTTCAAACTTAGTCAAGAATGTCAGAATCAAAGTAACGCCTCAGCTAATTGGTGAAGTACTTGGGATGGACGCCCGAGCCGATGGCAACTCATTACCTGAAGAATCAAGTTTTCAACACCTTCTCCTGGAGAGTGGTAGTTGATGGAATCTGTGTTCCAGATACTCGGTCGACAGGAAACTCCGTTTTCTCGAAAGAACTACGACCAGAGTACCGCATCTAAATCTTATTGTTTGTTACAATATTCTTCCAAACATGAACACAAAGGTTCTTCGTTGGGAAAGAATGATATTTCTTTATCTACTCGGAAATCCCGCAGCAGCAATGGGAGCTAACTTAAACATTCCCTACATCATCTGGTCAAGGATGGCACGATATGTGGAGCAAGCTCATCCGTCAGAGAGACTACCTTTTCCAATGATCATCATGCGCATTCTTCGCAAATTTAAAGCTGACACAAATGCGAGTTCCTATCTGCACAGTCTAGGAACAATCAATGACACGACAATTGTAAAGTCTCTTTCGACGAAGCCAGATGAACCTTTCATACCTCTTCACACCGGCAACGAGAACAACGACAACAAGCAACAACCTCTGCACCAGCAGCAGCTCCTCCAGTTCAACAGCACCTCCCGGCACAAGAGCACCACAATCAACTTCTGATGATGATGCTTCTGTTACCTCAATCTATAAAGAACAGCAAAGGCTCTCCAACGAGCAAGAACGTATATCAAATGAACTGATTGAGGTAAAGGAAGAAATAAAGAAGGTAATAAAAAGCAATCAGCAATGAACAAGCGGATAAAGAAGATTTTCCAAATCCTCGGCTGTATCAGTTCAGACGAGTCTGAATGATCGTATCCTTCTAATTTCTGTTTTTATGCATATGTTTAAATCCTACTGTTGTGCAAGTTTTTTTTTTTTTTTTTTTTGTTTTAATTTGAGATTTTAGTTCTCGAACTTAAACTGTTAACCATTCTCTCCACTTCTGTAATCTTTGGCTTATTTGTGACAAAAAGGGGGAGAGAGTTTAGAACAATGATTTGAACAATGAACAATGAATGATGGTAGAATGATGAAATATCAAGGTAAGTATGATCTCAACTTGAGGTTTTTCGTCTGTATGAATGCATGCCTCGACTAACTATTTGCTACACTATTTGGGCATGTAATATAACTAACAAGTTGATGTTCACTAACAAGTTTGTGACACTTGGTTTTGATTGCATAGAAGATATGTTGGTTCTTAACTCTGATCAATTACATATCTATATATATATTGTTTGTCACAAACATGTTCATGACATTGGTTTTTACGTGCAAGAAGATATGTTTGTGTTTCTTTAACTATGATCAGTTTACATATCTGAATATAAATGTCATGGTAAGTATAAATGAGTTTAAACTTCATCTCTGTTTGTGGTTTTTGAATAATACAAAATTCTTGAGGTATCTAACGATTTCTTTTGTCAAGAATGATTTCCTTTTTGGCAGAGAGTACAGATGTCTAAGTCTAGAGTCTGTTTAGGAGTTTAACTCATGTATTGTATTTTGGATCTCCATTGTAAATTTTTGTTGTAGGTGGATAGCAACAAAAATATCTTTTTGAATTTTCTTTAGTGGATCTGTGTTTGTCACGAAACCGCCAAAGGGGGAGATTGTTACGGAATTTGAGTTGGGCGTAGTTTCGTGAAAGTCTCAAGTCTTGAAGATTGAATGTGAAGAAAGTTGGATCATTTAACTCAATCTCAAGAAAGAAGAATTCAAAAGGATCAGGTATGTTTAACTAAAGAATTTGTGTGATCCGAATACTTCTTGTAGTGTAGAAACACTTGGAAGAATCTTTCATTGCATAAAAATCAAAAACTAGACGTGGGACATGTTCAGGATCCGGATCAGGTTGTTCGATCCGGATCCCGAAGGTGGTTCGTTCATACATCGTCGCAATCCGGGATCGTAGTCTCTTGATCCGGATCCCGAACGTTGATGTTTGGTGAACTGTATGAACGATCCGGATCGTAGTCACATGATCCGGATCCCGAACCTTCATTTTTCTGGAATTGGCTGTTTCGTTATGACGATCCGGATCTCAGTTATCACGATCCGGATCGCCGTCCGTAAAAATCCAGAAATGGCAGGTTTTGATTCTTATCTCCTTCCTAGGTTTCTAACCTATAATACACCCTATGTCTTTTTTTTCTAGGGCAAATCCACATAGCCGTCATTTTCATATATCATTCTATACGGCTATAGATCCACATATAGAGAAGAAAGGAAATCATTAGAGAATACTCTATGTTTCTTCATCTATATTGATTAGTTTGATTCTAGGTTTTCATACTCACATCTTGAGTTGAATCAAACTAATGAATACTTAGATGGTATTTCCGATCTATCTTTGATCTAAGTATTTGCGGCATCATCACCACCCAAAAACAACACGATTTACCCCCAAAAATCGGCGCGTGGATTCGCGTGTCCTTGTGGATTCAGGTTCAATCGCTCTCGTTGATTCGGAGCGAGGCACGTTCGTGGATTCGAAGGGTGCTATTGGTGAAGACCGTGGATTCGGTCGACGTCGTGGATTCGACGTTGGACGCCGTGGATTCGGCGTTGGGCGCAGATCGTGGATTCGAGAAGCGTCGGGAGCGAGCGGAGAAGATCCTCTAGGAGCGTATGGAAAAGGTTGAGTCGTAAGTGTGTACGGTAAATCACCTTGTACGTGTTTTAATTCTAGTGGATTTCTGCCGTGTTATCGGTCCCGTGGTTTTTTACTCCGGTGATGGAGTTTTCCACGTAAAATCTTGCGTGTTTATTTTATTTTCGCATTGGGTTTTATCGCAACGATTTTGGAGTGTTATACGTTTACACCTATTCACCCCCCTCTAGGTGTTTCTTCC
>JAQNDB010003940.1:0-26456 GCA_029204045.2 Tillandsia leiboldiana | reverse complement strand
CTTTGTCCAAGAGGTCTTCCAGCTGCGCTTTTAACTCCTTCAACTCCGCGAAGGCCATCGGTGGGTGCCTTCGTTATAGGTTGAGTACCTGGCAAGAGTTCAATAGGGAAAACCCACCTCCCTTTCAGGGGGTATCCCAGGCAGCTCCGTCGGAAAGACATCGGGAAAGTCCCTCACCACCGGGATGTCTGAAGGTGTCGTCGAGGGTCGAGTAAACCAGATCTACCGTGCCAAAAGGCTACCACCCACCCTCTATCAGACTCCTGGCTCGAGTCGCTGAGATGACTGCCGGGAAGGAGGTGCTTTTGCACGCTAGGTACGCATTCTTAGGGAAACTTGGTTCTGTAGTTGTACCATCCGCTTATCGCAGTCGATAAGCGCTTGGTACCTGAGAGCCAGTCCATGCCCAGAATAACGTCGTACTCCTTCAAGGGAATCACATTAAATCCCAAGGGGCAAATAGCCGCCCTAGCTTAATCGGGCAAGTGGCTACCAAAGTAGTCGCCTCCAGCGTCCCACCCGCGGTCTGGACCGTCAGTCTACTTTGAAGAGGTGTTTCCTCGAGGTCATGCGAAAACACGTACTCGCGAGAAATGAACGAGTGCGTTGCTCCGGTATCAAAGAGGGTCCTAGAACGTGAATTTAAAATGGAAGTTATACCTGCAAGTACGTGCTCCGGCGGGTCCGATTCCTGGCGGTTCATGGAATAAATTCGCCCGCACCGGTGAGGTTGCCTATCCTCCTCGCGCCGCGTAGCCGGGGGCCTAGAAGCCGACCCCATAGGGGCTTTCCCCCGCCCCAAATATTGTGGTGACGGCGTGGAAGCGGCAGAGGAGGCTGATCCCACGGTAAGGGGGGCAGTTGCGGCGGAAGTGCCCCTGCTTACCGCAACGGAAGCATGGTCGGCTCTTTGGGAGCAACCTAACGCTCCATGCGCTCCCCCACAGATCACGCAGGCCCGTCTCTTGGCCTCGGCCTCTCCCGTAAGTGCGCTCCGTGCTACCCGACTGTGCCCTCCACCGATTGGGAAGTCGGTTTCCAGCAGATGACCCCCCCTCCATAGCTCGCTGTTGCCGCTTCTATCTTCAATGCTGTGCCGGGGACCAGTCCCTCCTAGCGCGGGTAACGGCAATCCCACGCTCTACGATAGGGCCCGGTCAACCACCTTCTGGAACGTATGCAGGTCAGCGGCTTGAACCACCTGGAAAATATCACTTCGCAACCCATCCACGAATAGTTGCGCCTTGTGGGGTTCATCCCTTATAACGAAAGGGACGCAATTGGCCAGGCGCACAAATTCGCGCTGATACTCCATGACTGTCTGTGTTCCCTTGCTGAATATGGTTCAGGTCGTCCTCCAGTTTCTTCTTGACGCTATTTGTGAAGAAGGGCCCCAAACAATTCCTGCTTGAACGTCGTCCACAATAGTAACACGGTGCCCTGGGTAGGATCAGGACGCACCGTCTTCCACCATAGACGAGCGTTCCCCTCCAAAAAGTGAACTGCCAGAGGGACGCGTTCGGTGTCTTCAATGAGTAGGTCCTCAAACAATTTTCCATCGTTCCCACCCACTTTTCGACTACCCAGGGATCAGTCGTCTCCCCTCGAACGTGGGTGGTTCGAACTTCATGAAATCCGTCAGATTGGCCCGCACACGCTCTCGTTCCGCCCGCGTAACCGTCCCTCCCCTGGCAACGGCGGCGGCCGCGGGGGTACTCCCGCCGAGAGCCCCCGGCGCCGGCCCCACGAACGCTGATGCAGGTGCTGCCATCGGCGCCGTGGTTTGGGTATGTGCTAGCCCGGCTGTTGCCGCCGGTAGGGGGGTTGCCCCTACCCCAGTACCTGTCGCTTGCGGTACTGCGGCCGGTGCAATTGGTTCTGCTGGAGTGGCGGGAGCGATCGGTTGCTGCTGCGTCAATTGACGCACACGATCCGTAAGGGTCGCCATCTCCCCCGCCATCTCTCTCAATTGTTGCCGCAGGAGCTGGGTTTCTGCAGCTGCCGGACGTCGTCGCATCTGTCCCTACCTCCTCGGCCGACGCTCTGGTCCGTACCATTGTCTGTACAGACATACCAACCAAAGCTTAGCACTCATCTCTGCTAGATGAATCATCGTAAAATTGAGAGAGAAAAGAAGCATTATCTATAAATCCCCTCCCCGATCTCTCACGTCTTAGCCCTTAAACCATGCACATTTCATTTATTTGTAGTTAAGTGTGATATCCCGGTGGATGTTGGGCCGTCACTGTTGTGATTAAAGCAAGGCTCTGATACCATCTTAATCTGTCACGCCCCGGGGGTTTTATTTTAGCGGAAACGATACTTCAAGTACGCGCAAAGTGCGTACTAATTTTTTTTTTTTTTTTTTTTTTTTTTGTTTAGATTGTTAAAAACCTCCTTCCCCGGCGCGTGCCCAGACCCGCCACATATACAGATTTACTCGAAAATCGGGCAGAGTCTCCTCTGTATATGCACGGCGTCGCGGCTGCTACGATAGCCGATTATGAGCAATCATTTTTCCCATTTAATCACAACAGTTCGAAGTAGTACGGTGCATGAAGACTAAACAATACCCGTGGCCAATCAAGTTGAAAGGATAAACTCACAGTTATGAAAGCAGGTCCACACGACCCAAGGTTTTTTTTTTGAAGACAGTTTGAAAAGATGCCATAAATCCACAGGTTTTGGAAAACAGGTCCACACGACCCAGATTTTTAAAAATAGTTTTCGAAGTTCTTTTCTTTTCTAGTCATGTTGCTTTGAAAGCGGCCAAACGGGGACAATAACGGAAATAGTAGTGCATAAGTAGAAAGAAGGAATTCAACATCCACACGACCCCACAAGGGTATCGAGAACCACACAATAACCTACAGTTCTGAATGAAATGCAGAGAAGGTAAATAAAACAGCATACTAGGGCTCCCTCAGACCGACTGCTACCAACTCGGCCTCACCGTCGCCTACCTCTACCCCCTGGAGGTACCTGTCACAGAGTGGGTAGTCAGCGACACTATCATCAAAATAGTACTAAAGCAGTAAAGTAATACCAAGCCACAAAGTAATGCTAGCCGGAACAACCGCTCTACTCGTAATGGTAACTCGCAACCACCTGTACCACCTGTAGCACCTGCAACCCCGGTAACACCTGTAACACCTGACCGCGTCGGGATCCAATCCCGGCGGTCTCACACCTGACTACATCGGGATCCAATCCCGGCAGTCCCACACCTGACCGCGTCGGGATCCAATCCCGGCGGTCTCACACCTGACTACATCGGGATCCAATCCCGGCAGTCCCATCGCTGCCTCAGACCCCCCAGCGGTCAGGGGCCCCCCACTACGTCACCTCGTGGGGTAACACGGGTCAAAGACCGCCTTTCCGGAAAAGAGCACCCTTTGCGGTGGCCAAACCGCGGGTGCGCGTGTCGCAGCTCGAGCATAAGTAACCAGTAACCAAGTAACCAAGTAACCAAGTATCCAAGTAACCATGTCACCATGTCACGGGGTAAGGTAGTACATCATAGAAACCATCAACGTTAGTACCGTTAAATAATGAAAAGTCCCTGTCGGATTACCAACATAATACTCAGCCTCGACCGTAAACCCACCTTGTTGTCGCGCTCCTGACTGATGTAAGGTTCTCTCGCGTCTCGGGTGCCCGCCCGGACCTACACGAATCTGTCATATAGGAGTCAGCGACTTAAGGCTTTGTCAGACTAATGATTAGAGCGCCCGGCGCCCTCTCACCTTGCGTATAATACGCACAGGTACGCGCCTGGTCCCGTACGGCTGGGCGGTGTACTAACAGCGTGCGGCCGTCCGCATGCGGAGGTGCCCGCAAGCGGCGGCGCCCGCATGCGGCGGTGCCCGCAAGCGGCAGCGCCCGTATGCGGCGGCGCCCGCATGCAGCGGCGCACAAGCGGCGGCGCCCACATGCGGCAGCCCGCAAGCGGCCGTGCCCGCATGCGGAGGCGCCCGCATGCGGCATCCCGCAAGCGGCGGCGCCCGCATGCGGCAGTCCGCATGCGGTGCCGCCCGCAAGCGGCGGCGCCCGCATGCGGCAGTCCGCATGCGGTGCCGCCGTGCGCGCCGGATTCCCGCGATGCCCATGCCCCCTTCTTTTTCCTTTTCCCCCCCCCCCCTCTCGTCCGCTCCAACCAAGAATGGGGCGAGAAGGCAAAACCCTAGCGTGCTCACCTCGGTTGTCGGAGGAAGAGGCGATCCGGGCCTGCGCGTTCGGCTACAAGGAATGTGAGGACGCCTCCTTCTCCTTCCTTGGTCTCGCCTCTTGGGTCCTCCGTGCAGTCGGTGAGGAAGCGGAAGGATTTGGTTGGGAAATAGAAGGGTTGGGGAAATGGGGTTTCGTACGTAGGGGAATTGTGGGGAATACGGGTAGTTAAGGGGGAGTGTGGGGGTTTAAGGGGAGTGGGTAGTTAAAGGGAGTTACGGGTGGTTATGGGGGAATGGGTAGTTAGAGGGAGTGGGTGGTTATGGGAGTTACGGGTAGTGGGTAGGAGTGGGTAGTTATGGGAGTTACGGGTAGTTAAGGGTAGTTAGAGGGGGTAGTTATGGGAGTTACGGGTAGTTAAGGGTAGTTAGAGGGGGTAGTTATGGGAGTTACGGTTTGTTTAAGGGGAGTTATACGACGGGGGGGGGAAAATAACGGGAACGGTTAAGTTGGTAAAAAGGGAAAGAACCCAGTTCAAGTTAAAACGGGTCCAAATCAGGTGCGAACTAGAGTCCGGTCCGTCTAAGTAACCCGCGTTAACAATCTGAGCCGTTAGCTACCTTCCGGAATTTATTCCGGGAGATTCCGGCGTCGGAATTCAGAACCGATTTCGCCGCCACTCTCCGTTTCGCGAGCCCTATTAACTAAAAATACCCGCGGGCCCCGACGGTCTGTCCGGAAACAAGTAATTATTTGATCATCCCCCAATCCCCCCGAAACGAAAAGCGGAAATAACGAACCAAAAGTAGACCCTTAAAATATTTTAAACTAGCGGCTATTACACTTAAACTATCAGTAGAGAACAGAAATGCTGAGAAATCAGAACTGATAGCCAAGCAGGCATGGCCTACGCCCAGGTATATCGATCAAAGCTGGAAAAATAATAGGCATACTGAAAGGCTCAACTGTGGGATCCAAGTTGCTTGCAAAACAGCGGTTCGTCCTGCCACAATACTCATAACTGGCATGAAATGCTAGGCCCAGCAGGCTGATCCACGATCAAACAGATCGGTATCTCAAAGCTCGAAACACAACTTAGTCGGAAAAGAACCTCGACTCGAATATGAAAAGCCCAAGCACTCTCACGGCTAGAGATGCACCATAGCCAGATCCGCGAAGGGTCCAAAAACCTCGGGAGACTAATACCTACGACCCCGATCGAACAAGAACAGGCTATAGGCGTAGCCTCTCGTTGTTTTCGGCCCAAGAAGGAAATCAGCCCTTAGAACCCAGACCACTCGAATCATCTCGGGTGGATAAGTTTATAAGAAACAGTGACGTTTATTACAGAAGACCATTTGATCTGAGAGAAATCCATCTTTTTAATGATTTTTAGCCTTTTTAGGAAAACCATTTGAAAACAAGTTTTATGTCCAAACCTCGAAGAGCTAATGCCCTCGTCCTATCAAACAAGAACAGATTCAGGCGACCCTGCGAGGCTTGGAAGAAAACATTGGCTGACTAAAATCATGTGTTCGTCCAAAAAGGTTCTGGGTTCAAGGTCCTGCTAACACACGTGCACCACGATCACAACATGGTGGTGACGAGAAGAACAGCGAAAACTAAAAATCCTCTAAGCAAGCTCAATCGCTGCATCTAACGTCGGCACCCGCCGAGAATACACCAAGTGATAGATATTCTGATGCAGTCCTTTCTCAACTAGCTCAACCTCCTGGGCCTCATCCAAGCGACATGGGGTACACCGCTCAACAATCGCAAAACTCGCGAACATACTCCAAAAGAGGTCGACTTCCCTACTGCAGGAGTCTAAGATCCCCTTCCAGTTTTTTGCTTACACTATCAGGAAAGAAGGCCCTGAGCCGCAAAGCACGAAACTGGTTCCAAGTCAACAACTGCGCTCCCAGTAGTCCAACAGGACGAACTCGACGCCACCAAATCTCGGCGTCCTGTCAGATCATCTCAATCTTACTAAAGCAACCACCTGGTCACTCGGCCAGGGCATGTACCCACCTGGTAACTCGGCCAGGGAAAAGTGTCCTCCGGGTAACTCGGCCAGGGCATGTGCCCACCTGGTAACTCGGCCAAGGGCAATGTGTCCATCTGGTAGCTCGGCCAGTGGGAAGTATCCTCCTGGTAACTCGGCCAGGGCATGTGCACACCTGGTAACTCGGCCAGGGCAATGTATCCATCTGGTAGCTCGGCCGGTGGAAAGTATCCTCCTGGTAACTCGGCCAGGGAAAAGTGTCCTCCTGGTAACTCGGCCAGGGCATGTGCCCACCTGGTAACTCGGCCAGGGCAATGTATCCATCTGGTAGCTCGGCCAGTGGAAAGTATCCTCCTGGTAACTCGGCCAGGGCATGTGCCCACCTGGTAACTCGGCCAGGGGCAATGTATCCATCCGGTAGCTCGGCCAGTGGAAAGTATCCTCCTGGTAACTCGGCCAGGGCATGTGCCCACCTGGTAACTCGGCCAGGGGCAATGTATCCATCTGGTAGCTCGGCCAGTGGAAAGTATCTACACAGTTGGGACCGCCGTCACTCCAAACGGCTCCCACAACAACACCCCACTCATAGGCGAGAAGAACCGACTGACGCGGCAAAGATCTGAAAATCCCAATAGACCGGTGACTAGAACCCCAATCAAACAAGAACAGACTCTAGGCTCAGCCTATCGAAGTTCTCGATCCTTCACCGTTCAGGGATTCGGCCCTTCTCGGTAAAAGTGGGAAACTATCTCAACACACAAACTCCTGGGTCTCGCTCTCCTTTGATAGCTCTGCCTCCCGCTGCTCGGGTATTCATCAGGTGCGGGGTGTGTCCTCTTCGCAAGACGACGTCTCAGGAGTATCGTAGTCCACTGCACAATAACAAATGTCAGGACACAACAACCATACGACCCAATCCAGCGAAAGTCTAAGACATGTCATCAATTCCCTAGCATTATGTTGTCTGCCGCCAACATAATCGCTTAGGAAAGTAAACATGCCGATCACTCATCCCGTCTCTTGGGAGAGGTATAAAACTCAATCAGGACTCTCGCTAAAAGTCACGACTCTCACGTAGTCATCCTAATGTCCAACCACAAGCCTAGGGTTTCTAAGTCTACCATGACCTACAACCTAGGCTCTGATACCACTCTAATCTGTCACGCCCCGGGGTCGAAACTGCGACCCGGGCTCGCTAACAGATCCGCCATCTGTACGGAAACTGCCGTACAGACGAAGCGTCTAACCTGCAAAGAGAATCAACTACAGTATACAGATATCAGAGCTGAAAGTAACTACTAAAAACTGAAATCCAAACACTGTACAACTGGAAATAAATACAATATCCATCTCCCAAATACGATCGTATAAAAAGTCCTCTAATACAAAACTCAAAAGGGAGATATCTCCAGTAAAATACATCGGTGTACAAGCTCTCAATACAAAAATATCCTCACTAAATCAGTCGCTCAAACTGTAAAATAAAGTACAACTCTATACCTCACAACAAAGGTCTCTCAACAGAGGAAAAAGAAGTAAACTAATCTACTGAAGCTCTCCTCTGAAGGGGTACCGCTACACTCCAACGACGGGTAGGGAACTAGCTCGCGACTCCCTCGCCTCGGTCAGAAGGATCAGCAACTGGAGCAACAGGAACAGGAGAAGAAGTTCCTGGGGAAAAAGACACCACGACGGGTGTGAGAACTACTTCCCACAGTAGTTCTCAGTGGGTGCCGTCAACAAGCCCAACGGTCTGCCCACCAAGTCTACTAGAGGCAAAAGATAACAGTGCAATGAAATCTGAACAAGAAAAGCTGGAGCTACTCTACAGCTACCATGCCTCTATCTAGATGCTCAAAAAGTGGAACAGATAAATGTAAATGTGACCACACGCACCCAAGGTGCTCAATCGACCCAAACGAACTAACTGCCTCATAGGGTCCAGTCAAGCCTGCGCCTGTCGACTAGGAACGCACCTGCCCACTACCACACATCCACATGAGGACGGGATTTACGTGGGGCGTCCTGTCCGACTAACTCACCCCTCGAGCAAAACTGCCTCAACAGGCCCATCGTTGCATCCACTGCGGAAAACTGCCTCAACAGGCCAACCATCGTATCGACAGCGGCATCTCAGGGACGCGACTCCAACTGAGGAAAACGGCGCGGCATAGAGTATCAAACATTGGCATAAGCAGGCTATAGTCAAGATCCACGCACACTCTCAGAACGGTAGGACTCAAGATCCCCAAATATCTTGGACAACAGTCGGAGCACTCTCGACGACTCAACTGATCAGCTAACACGAAACACGAGACACTAGCCTCTCCAACAGCTCGCAGCACAAAGCACACTGGCTGGAGGTACTCCACAGCCAGGAACGACCCACAACTCAGGCTAACAACACTGGTCGGACAACACTCAACGACCTAGGACCACCGTCAACCACAACGGTTCCCAAGAACACTGACCGGAAGATACTCGTCGGCCCGGGACTACCGTCTGCTCAACGGCTCCCTCCCACGACAACACAACAGGGATACAAGACCTCCCGGGACTACCGTTTACCCAAACGGCTCCCGGCACGGATAAGCAACCCACTACAACTACCAGACTCCACTCTGCTCCCAAGCACGAGTGCAAATGCATCCCACACTAAAAGACAGTCCCGACCTCTCGAGCCACTACCCGGGCGAGGATAACACTATGTCCAGGAATAGAAAAACAGTGTGGGTGTCTAAACATAAATAACCCTAGCCCAAGTGAGGGTTTTCTACTGGTCTGGTTACACTTGCAACATATGACGGGGGTGCTAGGTCAAGTTCCATGATAACTATATTAACAGATGACAAAAGGAATAACAATTCCTACAATCTAGCATGCTACACAAGTAAATAAACTATCATGCATAGTCCTACATCAGTAGAATTACTGTACAGTCCATAAAACTTGGAGATAAGGCCACCCACCTCGATTTGCCACCAATTGCTTGTAGACACTTGCAATTGGCCTCCACGCGGACCGCACGCAAAACGAAGCACGGTGCCGAAACCCGCGCGCAAAACGGAGTCCGCACGCAAAACGGTTCACGGTGCCGAAGACCGCACGCGAAACGAAGTCCGCACGCAAAATGGTGCACGGTGCCGGAGATCGCTCGCGAAATGGAGTCTGCACGCAAAACGGTGCACGGTGCCGGAGACCACACCTGAAACCGAGTCCGCACGCAAAATGGTGCATGGTGCCGGAGACCGCACACGAAACGGAGTCCGCACGCAAAATAGTGCACGGTGCCGGAAACCGCACGCGAAACGGAGCACGGTGCCGAAATCCGCACGCCAAACGGAGTCCGCACGCAAAATAGTGCACGGCGTCGGGGATCGCACGCAAAACGGAGCACGGTGCCTAACACAGTTAAGAGCAAGAGGGTC
Organism: Tillandsia leiboldiana; assembly: GCA_029204045.2. NCBI lineage: Eukaryota > Viridiplantae > Streptophyta > Magnoliopsida > Poales > Bromeliaceae > Tillandsia > Tillandsia leiboldiana. Next base: position 16,856 of record JAQNDB010003940.1, on the reverse strand, counting down.
AATTTACTGTCCAAAAGAACGCCCCAAACTGTGCTAAAAACACCGTAAAAACAAAGTGCGGGACCAACCTCGACCGCGCCGCGCCGCCCAACTGCTCCGTTGGAACACCTTGCGCGCACCACGAGATCCACAGCGCACCGCCACATCCCCCAAAAATCTCCTCCTCACTCCCTCTCTCGCTCGAGTGAAGAAGAAGGAAAAGAAAAGGAGGAGAAATGGCGCTCGGGGGAGAAAGAAGAAGAAGAAGAAAAAAGAGAAAAGGGGGGGTTGGTCCACGGACCCGGTCCACGGGTCCGGTCCACGGCGGCTACCAATGGGGAGCCCCCAACACCGGTCCACAAAGCCGGGGCGCGTGCACCGGGTCCACGCACGCGCCCCGGGCGCCACGTGGCGCGCACCCAAGCGCCCACGCGGGCGCGCAGGCCGCGCGCCACACGGGCGCGTGACACCGCGCCCATGCAGGCGCGGGACATCCCGGGCGCCACACGGGCGCGTGTCCCCCATGCCCGCGTGGGTGCCAACGGGGGGCCGCCACGTGGCGGCCCCTGCGCTAACCCGCGCAGGCGCGCGTTCCCAACGCGCGCCAGCTGGCGCGCACTGCGCAGCGCGCCGCCGCCCACCTCGGTTTCCGTGCCGCGCCTTACCTCGGGAAACGCGCTACTCAACTGCGCTCCAAAACAAATAAGTAAATAGCCCATTCTCAACGATTTCGCGCGCTGAATCCAAAAACGATGACCGTTTCTCCAAATTCTCATTCGAAATTTTGCCGAATGCTCCCGGATAGCCCACTTGATCCGATTTTCGCGCCGGGTCCAAATCTGAAGTCCGATTTGCCAAATTCCAACTCTTAAAATTCCCGAAGGCGACCAGAGAGGTGATCTTTTATCCAAACTTCGCCCTGAGTCCAAATTTGGCATCCGCGTCGTGCGAAATCACCTCTAAACACTCGACGGGTCCTCGAATTTCCCACGGGATCTCCTGATAAGCCCAAAGTCCAACACTTGTGTCCCAATTGCGCGCGAACACGCCGACACACCACGCAGGCCACCAGTGATGCAACTAAATCCCAAATTGCATCACAAATCTATTTCTTGGGCCCGACACGCGCACAAACACTCCCAACGACCACAAAAAGCTGCCCAACAACCAGCAAACCCTACGCGGGGGATTCCGGGACCTCACACTACCTGTTTGGAGTCCACTGTAACGTCTTTTCAGACCACCAAAGTCTTAAGTACCTGTTCACCCAAAAGGAGCTGAATTTGCGGCAGAGGCGGTGGCTTGAATTATTGAAGGATTACGATCTAATAATTCAATACCACCCCGGGAAGGCAAACGTGGTGGTGGACGCTTTGAGCAGGAAGGGGCAACCGGAAGAGGCGTCGGCACGCGCGATAACTGAGCAGAGCACCTTGATCGCGAAATTCTCACGACTGAAGTTGGAGGTGGTACCAGCGGGCACAGTTGTGCAACTTTTAGCTTTGGTGGTCAAGCCGACGCTATTCGAGAAAATTCGGGAAGGACAACAGACGGACTCGCACTTACAGCTCGTACGAGACAAGATCTCCCCGGACCAGGAGAACGACTTTGCAGTGGGGGGCGAAGGCATCATACGGTTTCGCTGGCGGTTTTGCGTACCGAATTCATCGGAGTTGAAGGAGGAAATTCTGGCAGAGGCACACCGCGCTCCTTATGCGGCGCATCCAGGGGGCACGAAGATGTACAGGGATCTCAAGTAGACCTTCTGGTGGCCCAAGCTGAAGGGGGATGTGACACGACATGTAGCTCATTACCTGGTATGTCAGCAGATAAAAGCAGAGCATCAGCGACTAGCGGGAAAGTTACAGCCTTTACCGGTGCCAGAGTGGAAGTGGGATCAGATCGCCATGGATTTCGTCACTGGATTTCCACGTTCACAGCAGGGGCACGACGCGATTTGGGTCATAGTGGACCGGTTAACCAAGTCAGCACACTTCCTGCCCATTCATACAACCTGGACCCGAGAGCGATTAGCTCAGGTCTACATCAGCGAGATCGTGAGACTGCATGGAGTGTCGGCATCGATCACCTCTGATAGAGACACGCGCTTTGTCTCGAAGTTTTGGCAGAGTCTACGGCGGGCCCTGGGGACCAAACTACATTTCAGCACAGCCTTCCACCCCCAGACGGACGGACAGTCGGAGCGAGTGATACAGACCCTCGAGGACCTGCTTCGCGCCTGTGTACTTGACTGGGGGGTCGGTTGGTCACGCTACCTACCCCTCGTGGAATTCGCCTACAACAACAGCTACCAGGCCAGCATCCAGATGGCGCCCTACGAGGCCTTATATGGGAGACGCTGCCGATCCCCGATCTGTTGGGACGACTTGGGAGAACGGAAATTTTTGGGACCCGACTTGGTGGAAGAAACTGAAGAGAAGGTACGCCTCATCAAACAGCACTTACTGACCGCCCAGAGTCGACAGAAGAGCTACGCAGACCAGAGGCGCCACGACTTGGAATTCCAAGTGCGAGAACACGTGCTTTTGCGGGTCTCGCCATCCAGAGGAATCAAGCATTTCGGGCTGAAGGGCAAGCTGAGCCCACGGTTTGTGGGACCGTTCGAGATCTTGGAGCGCATTGGCCCGGTGGCGTACCGCCTTGCCCTACCACCAAACCTCGACCGAGTCCACGATGTTTTCCACGTGTCCATGCTCCGGAAATACCTTCCCGACCCATCACATATTCTGGACATCTCTACTCTCGAACTTAAGGAGGACCTGAGTTTCGAAGAAACCCCAGTGAGAATCCTAGCAAGGGAAAACAAATCGCTGTGAAATCGAACCATCCCCTACGTGAAGGTGCTTTGGAGCAACCATGAGGAGAGAGAAGCAACATGGGAGCTGGAGTCCAAAATGAGGGAGTGTTACCCCAATCTGTTCACTGCAACACAGTTTTGAGTTTCGGGGACGAAACTCATTTTTAGAGGTGAGTGGTGTAGTAACCGCTCGTTTAATACTTTTTCAGATTTTTATAGGTTGTTTTAAGTGCACCGCATCTCGCCTAGGGGTCCAGATTGTGGCTTAACTTCCTTTTTCTTTTGGACAGACCGTCGGGGCTCGCGGGTATTTTTAGACAATAAAGCTCGCGAAACGGAGAACGGCGGCGTGATCGGTTTTGGATTCCGACTCCGGAATCTCCCGAAATAAATTTCGGAAGGTTGCTAGCAGTTCTGACGACTTACATGTTTATCGAGGCAGACCGGACCCTGGTTCGCACCCGTTCGACCTAGTCTTTTAATTCCACTTTCCCTTTTCGCCCGATCGGCTTATTTAGCGTTTTAAGATTTGGGGTTATTTTCCACTCCTCTTGTCCTGTGCGTAGGTCAACTCGGAGCGAGGACGCAAAACCCCTTTTCCTCAAAACCCTCCTTCCCTCTACCGGACGGCGTACGGTGGTGATCGAGAGGGAGAGAGAGAGAGAACCATCGCTCGGCCCGCCAAACCGACAAGCGAGCGCGTGACGATCCTTCCCTTTCCTCCTTCTTGATTGGCTGATTGGAAGCGCAAGATCGGTGAGTTTTTAATTTTACTAGGGTAGCTTCCTTTGTTTCATGGCCGGATGCGGCGGAGAAGAGGGAGAAGGTGGGGGACATCCCAGTCGGCGGTACCGCCGCCGCCGCAAGAACCTGGTCACGCGCAGGAAAGGAGGGGGCGCCGCCGCGCGTGCGGGTTGAGCACCCGCGTGGGCCCTGAGCGCCGCGCGGGGCCACCCGCGCGGGCGGGCTGGGCACCCCCGCGAGGCTAGGGCGCCGCGCGGGGCCGCCCGTGCGTGCGTGTTGTGCGCCCGCGCGGGCCCTGAGCGCCGCGCGGGGCCGCCCGCGCGTGCGGGCTGGGCACCCGCGCGGGGCCTCGGCGCCGCGCGGGGACACCCTCGCGTGCGGGTTGAGCACCCGCGCGGGGCCGCCCGCGCGTGCGGCCTGGGCGCCGCGCGGGACCACCCGCCCGCGCGGGCCGGGCGCCGCGCGGGGCCACCGTCGACAGGGTGCCGTGCGGGTCTGACACCGCACGGGCCCATGCGCATGCGCGGACAGCGAGGCGGCGCGGGGTCACCTCCGCCACTGTCACCGACGCCGCCGCCGTCGGAACCGAGGGCCCCGTTCCTAGACGGGAACCGGATAGTGTAATCGTTTTTTTCAACGACGGTGTTTGGTGGGTACTGATTCTCTTCCCGGGGATTCTTTTGTAGTTTCGGGGAGCGCGCCGGGACGCGGAGGAGTCGAGCGTTGATCACTACACGTGACAGGTGGGTTTTGTTTTGGGATTTAGCATCGGGTTTCCGGCAATTGTACCTTGTTTAATATCAGTATCTAATCGTGCTTGTCACGCCCCGGGTGTAAACCGGAACCCTGGCCCGTCTACAGATCCGCCGTGCACACGGTATTTCCCGCGTACACGAAGCGCCAAACCTGCTCAGATATAAGAGATAACAATAAAAGAGCAATAAAACAGAGCTAAACTAAAAACTAATACATCTCAGACTGAAGTTGGAAATAAAATACAATACATCTGTATAAATGATACATCAGTCTCTCCCAGCTCACCAAAATAAATACAACCTGCTGGCGAAAGCCAGTCCCAAATGAAAAAGTACAACCGTCTGAGGAAACCTGGGTACACCAACAGTCCAGCTAACCCGCTCATCCTGCCACGAGATCTATCTACTCAGCCGTCCTCTCTCCTCGGCCCGCCGCTGAAAGCCCAGCAGCACCCGCAGAAGACACTGCAAAACAAGGGAGAAGAAAAAGAAGAAAGAAGAATGGGGGTGAGAACTACTAGTAAACCAGTAGCCTTCCCTAGTGGGTAAAACCTCAATCTCTGACACACCCACTAGGTCTACCAGAGGCAAAAAGAAAAGAAGAGTGGTAAGAAATGAAACCGCTGAAAAAGGGAAATCTACCACTACTACGCCTCTAAAATACAGTCCTAGACTGGAATAACCGTATGCAACAATAACCAACTGTCCCAGATGAACCCAATCTGTACCGCCCTCATCATCGGGCAAGAAAGCCGCGCCGATGTGATAGCAAAGTTCCTGCTGCCGCCCTCATCATCGGGCAAATAAGCTGCGCCGATGTGATAGCAAAACTGCCCATAACTGTCTGGCCCCGGCCTCCGGAGGGGATCCCGAGGGGAGCGACCCACACAAGTGAAGCATCACCGGGCAATAACCGCGCCGGTGTGATAAAAGCATCACCGGGCAATAACCGCGCCGGTGTGATTAAAGCAGGATTGGATCACAACTATAAAGCCCCAGTGGAACACAACCCTCCACTAAAAGAAAACTGATTCCCAATCAGATGCTCAAATAAACATCCGGTCAATCTCCCAAAATCCGCGATCGCCGCAATACCTCACAATCCACAACCAGGTCTCACAACCGACCTCCGGTCAACCGCCCAATATCCGCGGTCGCCGGAATAACCCACAATCACAATCATGTCACACATCCGACATCTGGTCAACCGCCTACTATCCGCGGTTGCCACAAAACCCTCTAGTCCATAATCATGCCCTATCACCGATGTACTATAACCGACATCCGGTCAACCGCCCAATATCCGCGGTCGCCGCCAAAACCCATGATCCATAATCCAGGCCCCGGCTACACTATCCCAAACCCCTGCTCAAACCCGAGCAACAAATACCACCTGACTAACGAAAGGAGAAAAGAAACAAACAAGGTTTCTCCTAAGTCAAGTTCCAGCATGAAAGTGTAGCGATAAAAGATGGCCTATCTAGATGTCCATACAAGCATGCAAGTGTTCTCAAGGAAATAAAGGAAAAGGTGTCCAATAGTGGTTCCACATGTGTAACAATTAATAGCTCCGCATAGATATAACCATCATGCTAAAACATTATCCAACCACACATGTCTCTAATCCATGTTCCATAATAAAGCATCACTATCCACCTATACATGTCATAAAATCCTCAAATAGCACCAACCACTAACAGGATAATCATATAGTCCAAAATAAATATTCCAATCCACATGCAAGGTTAAACGCTAACATTCCATCCATACCAACATGTATAAGTCCCAACCACTATCAGGTATCCACAATAGTAATTTCCATATAATAGGCTCACAATTTTATATTACTTTAAGCATGCATGTCCAAATAAAGGGATCACTCTAATATTCCTAGAGACCATGTCAAAATAGAGGTAAACAACAACCACCCACCTCGATCGCTAATTCCAAGTCCAAAAGTGCTCTCGCCCAAACCGATAAGCTGCCGCGATCACTGTACAAAATTCCCCAAAAGAACATACATAATTAATCTTACAATGCTCCAATAAAATCTGCCCCAATACACAGTCCAATGTTTCCCTATTTTCACCTGCGAAAAATGCTCAGAAAATTCCAAGAAAAATACTGTCACGATCCTTGCGACGAACCCGTCGAAACGAGTACCTGCACGCTCAAATCCGAGTTTCCTACCCTGAGAAACAAATCCGACAAGGGAACCACCCCGAAACAAACAAATCGCAAAAACTGTAGCTCAACTTCCTGTAAACAGAGATTTCTCACCTTCGAGAAATATTCAGAAAATTCCAAGAAAATTTGGGGATATTCCTCGTGATGTGTAGATGCAAAACGCCTATTGAATCACCCCAATCTGATGCCTGTGCGCAAAGATATGGCCGAAATACCACAGTGCTGTCCAAAACTCCGCCCAAGAAAAAGGGTCAAATGGAAGCTCGGGAAACTCTAAGATAAACTCGAAATGAGGAGGAGCTCAAAACACAAAGATCGAAGCCCTATCTGTCGTGAGTCCAACGGCGCAAGAATCGTCTCAATCGGAGGTCGGAGTAAGCCGGGGGAGTCCTCGCACCAAAATGCGACGAAGAAGATCACAAACGAACGAGCGTCGTGCCGCGCCGTAAAAATGCAAACTTCGGGATGCGTGCCGCCAAAAAAACCCTGGAATCTGCAGATGGATCCGGCTCTGGGAGATGAAGATTTCTTGTGAGGGTGGCACTGTAAAAATCCACGCAGAGAAGAAGTTCTTCAGTGCTTAACTCGGCCTATTTATATGCTGGAAGAAACAAATCCAAAAATTCCCAACCTGTCCCAAGTTTCGGGCGCTCCGGATTTTCGGGCGGCGACAGTGTTGGGCCCGGCCCAACACTGTGCGCGCCCGAAAGCCCCTCGGGCCTCCACGTCGCCCACAAAACAGGCAACAGCGGGAGCCACCACTCCCGCTGCGCCGCTGTCACGCCCCGGGGTCGAGCCTGCGACCCGGGCTCGCCAACAGACCCGCCGTCTGTGCGGAAACTGCCGCACAGACGAAGCGTCTAACCTGCAAGAGGGGATCTAGCCATACAAGTATCAGAGCAAAGGAGATGCAACACTAAAAATAAAGTAAACTGCATACAAGAGTCACTAAGTACATAGTCCAGGTACAACATCCGCTACCTCCCAAAAAGGGGTACACCACCACTAACAGATACAAAAGTGGGAACCAAAAATACCCGAGTAGCTCTACCTGTGACTCAACAGACCCAAGTGGCACTAGTCGGCCAAGCCCTTGCCACGGTCTGAAGACTCCGCACGCGCCGGCCCTGGAACGGCCTCCTCAGTAATACCTGTCACACACGGCGGGTGTGAGATCAACTAAAAGTCAGATCTCAGTGGGTACCGATGCCATATCCTCGGTAGCCCGCCAAGTCCACTGGAGGCAAAAACAGATAGATAGATAGATAGATGATACTAGAATGAAAGCTGTAAGTAAATCTATCACTATATGCCTCAATGCAATGCTGTACTAAATGACATCTAGCACAATATGAAAATGACCACCCGCACATGTCATTTCCCCGCAGCCACCCGGTAGCCCGGCCGGGGGCGAGCTTCCGCTGGTATCTCGGCCAGGGAAGCACTCTCCTGGTAACGCAGCCAGGGAAAAGGTCCTCCAGGTAAATCGGCCGGGTAAACAGTCTTCCCGGTAACTCGGCCGGGGAAAGGTACCCTCCTGGTAGCTCGGCCAAGGAAAAATGCATCCTCTCGGTAACTCGGCCGGGGGAAAACCCTCCTGGTAACTCGGCCAGGGCTTCGAATGCAGCTGTGCAATCCAAAGCGAACACCAATCAGCAAGACACACGTCCGGGTCGGAAACCATGACCCGCGACCTGCGCGGCCGACCCGCACTTGCCTGATAGCACAAGGTCACGATACCTTTGCGTTCGTAAAGAAAAAGGGGCATCCCGTGGTCCGTCGGAAGAAACCAACCCACCTATGTAGAACCCGCAAAAGCCGCGCGCCCAACGAAGGTCTCAGCGCGATCTCACAACTCCTCGCGCCACAGCGCTCACCACTGATCACGTAGCCAAGCTGACACAGAGGCACACTGCGAAAAAGGTGGAAACTGGAATCAGAAAAGCCGCGGTCGAAAACCACGCCCACAAGGCGACAAAACCTCCTCCGGCGACGAGAACGCCGCGAGTGGCGCGGAAAGCCCATCGCACCCACGCCGCGGCGCGCGGCCGGGCCGCAGCCCATGCGGCAACAGCGCTGCCCGCGGCCGCACGGCACAAAGGCCGCCCGCGCGGCGCCTTGCAGGGCCGCGCGCCCAGCCCGCGGCCTGCAAGCCCGCCGCGGCACAAGGCCGCCCGCGCGACCTGGCAGGCCCGCGCGCCTTGCGCGCGGCCTGCAGGCCCGCCGCGGCAACCGGGCCGCCGGCGCGGCCTGGCAGGCCCGCGCGCCTCGCCCGCGGCCTGCAGGCCCGCCGCGGCACAAGGCCGCCCGCGCGGCCTGGCAGGCCCGCGCGCCTTGCGCGCGGCCTGCAGGCCCGCCGCGGCAACAGGGCCGCCCGCGCGGCCTGGCAGGCCCGCGCGCCTTGCGCGCGGCCTGCAGGCCCGGCGCGGCAACCGGGCCGCGCCGCGGCACAAGGCCGCCCGCGCGGCCTGGCAGGCCCGCGCGCCTTGCGCGCGGCCTGCAGGCCCGCCGCGGCAACAGGGCCGCCCGCGCGGCCTGGCAGGCCCGCGCGCCTTGCGCGCGGCCTGCAGGCCCGGCGCGGCAACCGGGCCGCGCCGCGGCACAAGGCCGCCCGCGCGGCCTGGCAGGCCCGCGTGCCTTGCGCGCGGCCTGCAGGCCCGCCGCGGCAACAGGGCCGCCCGCGCGGCCTGCAGGCCCGCCGCGGCACAAGGCCGCCCGCGCGGCCTGGCAGGCTCGCGCGCCTTTCGCGCGGCCTGCAGGCCCGCCGCGGTAACAGGGCCGCCCGCGCGGGGGTCCGCGCAGCGCCCGCGGCACTGCGCACGCACCGCAGTGCCGCGCGCGGCCCGCGCGGGGCCCGCGGCACTGCGCGCGGTCCGCGCAGTGCCCGCGGCACTGCGCACGCACCGCAGTGCCGCGCGCGGCCCGCTCGGGGCCCGCGGCACTGCGCGCGGTCCGTGCAGTGCCCGCGGCACTGCGCACGCACCGCAGTGCCGCGCGCGGCCCGCGCGGGGCCCGCGGCACTGCGCGCAGTCCGCGCAGTGCCCGCGGCCAATTGCGCGCACTTGCCCCAGCGGGGCGCCCAGGGGGGGGCTGCTGCGGCCTGGCGCTCTGCTGCACGACCACAGCAGCAGGGCGCCTGCTGCGTGCGGCGCTCAGGCGCGCCCGCGCAGCGGCGCCTGCTGCGAGCTACGCCACAGCCCGGCCGTGCGGCGACTCACCTCCCGAGCCACTCACTGCCCAAAAACTGGACAGCATGCCCCAGACCCACGAGCAGCAAAAGAAAGAAAAGGAAAAGCAAGGAGAGAGAGCCAAAACCACGCGAGCAAATAAAAAAATTAAATAAATTAGAACACACCTCCACGAGGCTCGCCGCGCCCTCGCCCGGCTCCGCGTCCTTGCGGCGATGAAAACGGCACAAGAACACCTCTCCTTCTCTTCTCCTTCTTCTTCCTCCTTCCTTCCTTCCTCCTCAGCTTCAGACCAAACCCAAAAGTCACTTGGAGAAAACAGGGATGAGATGGGTTCGAGAGAGAGAGTGAGAGAGGGCTTTTAAAGAGGGAAACTAATTAATTAGTTCCACCAACTCACCCAAAGCTAATTAATTAGCTACTACACACCTCCAATTAATTAAATCACCAACTCCCTCTCTCTCTCTGCCACCTCCCACTCCCCTAGCTGCAGGAAGGATAAGGAAACACCAAATTTGAAAATAAAAAGCAATTTAATAAATAAAAAAAATAATCAAAAAGTGGGCACGCTAACTCACTTTTCGACCTCCGCACCTCCGCCGCTGCCCGGAACCTCTCGAGCTCCGCTGTAAATCGAAGATACACGCGCTCACGCCTTTTTCCAGTCAAAAGGCTCGTCGGTGGAGTCAGAAAGCTCAACCCAAAAACCGGTACACTACACTCTCCCCCCCTTCAAAATGGTTTCGTCCCCGAAACCCAAAAAGCTCAAAGGTCAGGAGGGGGCCTCAAAAAGGTGTGGGTAGGTATTCCTCATCTCATCCTCGGGCTCCCAAGTAGCCTCTCTCTCATCGTGGTGGCTCCACAATACCTTCACATAAGGTATGACCCGACTTCGCAATTCTCTCGACTCTCGAGCAAGAATTCGAATCGGGCGCTCCCGGAAGTGCAGATCCTCGTCCAGCTCCAAAGAAGTGAAGTCCACAACGTGAGAGGGATCATAGACATACCTCCTCAACACAGATACATGGAAAACATCATGAGTACCGGCTAGCCGTGGCGGTAGAGCAATCCGATAGGCGACAGGGCCGACACGCTCAAGAATCTCAAATGGGCCAATAAAACGCGGGCTCAACTTCCCGCGCACCCCAAAGCGCCGAATCCCTCGAGAGGGTGAGACCTTCAAAAACACATGGTCTCCCACCAGAAACACCAAGTCTCGCCTCCTCCTGTCGGCGTAGCTCTTCTGTCGGCTCTGAGCAGTGACCAAGTGGCGCCGAATAACCTTAACCTTATCCTCAGCCTCCAAGAGCAAGTCAGGCCCCAAGGTTTTTCTTTCACCCACATCACTCCAACAAAGAGGCGATCGACATCTCCTACCATACAATGCTTCATAGGGCGCCATCTGGATACTCGCCTGGAAGCTATTGTTGTAGGCAAACTCTGCAAGTCTCAAGTGTCGATCCCAACTGCCACCAAAACTCAGGACACAAGCTCTCAACATGTCCTCCAAGGTCTGAATCGTCCGCTCAGACTGTCCGTCGGTCTGTGGGTGAAAGGCAGTGCTGAACTGAAGCCGGGTCCCTATAGCCGTCTGCAAGCTCCTCCAAAACTGAGAGGTAAACCTGGGATCCCTATCTGATACAATAGAAGCTGGCACTCCATGAAGCCTCACGATCTCGTCAAGGTATAACTGCGCTAATTTCTCCAAGGCCCAACCTGACTGAATCGGCAGAAAGTGAGCTGATTTAGTCAACCGATCAACGATCACCCAAATGGCATCGGCTCCTCCCTGAGTCCTCGGCAGACCCACAATAAAGTCCATGGTGACACAATCCCATTTCCATTCAGGGATTGGTAGGCTTTGTAACTTGCCAGCGGGAACCTGATGTTTCGCTTTAACCTATTGGCAAGTCAGACAGCGGGCCACAAACCTACCAACATCCCTCTTCAAGCCCTGCCACCAAAACTGAGTCTTCAAATCCCTATACATCTTAGTTCCCCCAGGATGGAGGGTGTAAGGTGTATAGTGAGCCTCTCTCAGGATCAACTCTCTAATATCCACATCCGCCGGTACACAAATGCGGTCTCTGTACCTGAGTACTCCCGCGACATCCACAGAAAAGTCCCCGCTCTGTCCAAGCTGCATCTGGTCTCGAATCCTGAGAAGATAGGGGTCCCCACTCTGCTCTCCTTAATCCTATCCAGTAGGGTGGGCTGCAAGACCATAGACATAAGTCTTGCCGAAACCCCGGGGGACACAACCTCTATATCCAAACTCCTCAGCTGCTCCCTCAGTGGTCTCTGCTGGGTAATAAGCATACTCAAGGTCTGCCCTGCTCGCCTGCTCAAAGCATCCGCGACCACGTTAGCCTTGCCGGGATGATATAGAATGCTCAAGTCATAGTCCTTTAACAGCTCAAGCCACCGGCGCTGCCTTAGGTTGAGTTCCTTCTGGGTGAACAGGTACTTCAAACTCTGATGATCGGTAAAAATCTCACAGCGCTCGCCATACAAATAGTGCCACCAGAGCTTCAAGGCAAAAACCACAGCAGCGAGCTCAAGGTCATGTGTAGGGTAATTCCTCTCATAATCCTTTAACTGGCGAGAAGCGTAGGCAATCACCCTACCATGTTGCATCAACACGCAACCAAGGCCGCTGTGGGAGGCATCACTGTAAATCACGTACCCCTCTCCCATAACCGGTAGTGCAAGAACTGGTGCTGAAATCAACCTCTGCTTCAAATCCTCGAAGCTTTGCTGGCATTGCTCTGTCCAAACAAATTTTACCCCTTTCTTGGTCAATTTGGTGAGGGGAGAAGAGAGCTTCGCAAAGCCCTCAACAAAACGACGGTAGTAGCCCGCAAGGCCCACGAAGCTCCGAATCTCCGTCACCGTCGTAGGTCTAGGCCAATCCCGAACTGAAACTATCTTTGCCGGGTCCACTGCCACTCCTGCGGCTGAAACAATGTGGCCTAGAAAAGAAACCTCCCGAAGCCAAAAGGCGCACTTCTTTAACTTCGCATACAGCTTTTTCTCCCTCAGAAGCTGCAGCACTAACCTCAAGTGCTCCTCGTGCTCAAAGTCGCTACGGGAGTAAATCAGGATGTCATAAATGAAAACCACCACAAAACGGTCCAAGTACGGCTGAAAGACTCGGTTCATCAGATCCATGAACGCCGCCGGGGCATTCGTCAAACCAAAAGGTAGCACTGTAAACTCGTAATGACCATACCGAGACCTGAACGCCGTCTTGGACACATCCTCGGCCCTCACCCTCAGCTGGTGGTAACCGGACTGCAGATCTATCTTCGAGAAAACCGTGGCTCCCTGAAGCTGATCAAATAAATCATCAATCCGAGGAAGTGGATACTTGTTCTTGACGGTCACTTTATTCAATTCCCTGTAGTCCACACAAAGCCTAAGTGACCCGTCCTTTTTCTTCACAAAAAGAATCGGGGCTCCCCAAGGAGAAACACTAGGACGAACAAACCCGCGATCCAAGAGATCCTGAAGCTGAGCCTTTAGCTCTCTCAATTCTGCTGGTGCCATTCTGTAGGGTGCCTTAGAGATTGGCGTGGTTCCAGGGACCATGTCAATCACAAACTCAATCTCTCGATCCGGCGGCATAGACGATAGCTCGGGAGGGAACACATCTGGATACTCTCGGACGATAGGAATGTCCTCGAGTCCAGGCATCGCCGTAGGCGCCTCTACCACAGTAGCTAAGAAAGCAACACAACCGTGACTCATCAGCTGTCGGGCTCTAGCAGAAGAGATCGTCGCTGCAAACAGCGTACTCTGACAACCTCTGAAAACATACTCCTCCTGTCCCGGCTCCCTGAGGGTCACAGTCCTCTCCCGACAATCAATAGCAGCGTAATACCGAGTCAACCAATCCATCCCCAAAACTACGTCGAAATCCTGGAGCTGACGAAGGACCAAAAGGTCAACAGATAAAGTCCAAGGCCCTAACTGCACAGGCAGGACCAACAACACTCATCAACGCGTAGAACATGATCGGGTACCTGAACCTCACGAGCACAAGGCAACAGTCCTATCTCTAGCCCATGCATGAATGCAAATGTCCTACTGATGAATGAATGAGATGCTCCGGTATCAAATAAAGCTCTAGTGCGAGTAGAGGAGATAAGGATAATACCTGCCACCACGTGGCCAGCTGCCTCCGCATCATCGACCTGTGCGGTGTACACCCTGCCGCTCGGGGGTGGTCGCCTGACCGACTGCCGTGACGAAGTGGCCCTATCCCCCTGGCCAACCCCTGTCGAGGATCCGCCCGTCAGAAAGGGCGGTGCAGGAAGAACCGAAGCTGCCGGCGGTGCTGATGACCCCGCTCCAGGACAAGACCACGATCTGTGCCCTGCCTGCCCACACCGGTAACATCGGCCCTGCCGCTGATCACACTGCTGGGGGGTGTGGGGTCCGCCGCAAATCACACAACTGTCAGTGCGGCTCTGCTGCTGCTGCTGCCTAGGAGGCCGGGAGCCTCCCGATCTCTGTCTCCTCTGTGCCCCGCGGCCTCGAGGCGGGATCTGGGGCGGCCTCGGGGGCCGCGGTCTGCTCGTCTGCCCAGAATCTTGTGGTGCGGGGCGCTTCTCCCCAGAACTAGACCCCGGCGCCCCGCCCCTCTCAGCCATGATCACCCGCCCTCGAGAGACCCACCGTGCACGCTCCATGGCCGCGTCCAGCGTCAACGATCGGTGAGAATGAACCAGGTGATAGATATCCGGGTCCAGCCCTCGCTCGAATAGGTCCACACTCTGGGCCTCATCAGGGGCAACATGCGGCACGCTGCTCAATAAGCGCTGGAACTCTCGAATATAGTCCGGAAGGGGTCGGCTACCCTGCTGCAGTCGACGGAGATCCCCCTCAAGCTTCTGCTTTGCACTATCGGGGAAGTAGGCCCCGAGCAGCAAAGCGCGGAACTCCTGCCAAGACACCACCGGAGCTCCTGGCGGTCCCGGGGGGCGGACACGACGCCACCAAGTCTCAGCGTCACCCTCCAGGAAGTGAGTAGCCAAATACACCTGATGCTTTTCCTTAATAAACAGGTTCTCGAACAACTTCTCTAATGTTGAAATCCAGTTTTCTACTTCCCGCGGCTCAGAACTCTGCCCGGCGAAACGCGGAGGACGGAACTGGCTGACATAAGCTAAATGATCCGTGAGCTCCCTCTGCTCCAACTCTGTCAAAGGGGCGATCTGAGATGAGGTCGACCGAAGTCGCCGCTGGCGTGCCGCAGATGTCCTCTGCTCAAGTAATCTCATCATCCGCTCCACATTTCCTCCTGGCGTTGGCAGCCTCTTCCTGGCGCCGCAACGCCTCAGTCAACTGGGCCACTTGGGCCCGCAGCTCATGGTCAGACATCTGGGCCACTCGGGCCCGCAGCTCAGGAACCTCACCCTGTGCAGCCTCCTCCTGCTCGGGCCTGTCCTCCGACGCGGAGTGCGCCCTCGTCGTCGCACCGATGTCTAGGAGGCATCTCAGGCAACTGGCGACAGGGAAAACAGGGTGTCAGAGACAAAAAACCTCACAACCCAAAGACAGCGAGAGTTTTAAAACATGTTTCCAGCTCTAAAGTGTTTGTGTTGTCTGCAGCCAACAGAACTACTTTAGAGAGCTAACATGTAAGGTCACTCGCCCGACATCCCGGGCGTGACAGATTAGTGGTATCAGAGCCTAGTGTTTTAGGTCTTTGGGGACTTAGGGACCCTAGGCTTTTGTTTGGACAGTAGTGACTGTCGGGAGAGTTGTGTGATAGCGAGAGTTTGGTTGTGTTGTGACTCCCCCAAAACCCTAAACCCTAAACCCTAAACCCTAAACCCTAAACCCTAAACCCTAAACCCTAAACCCTAAAACCCACCCACTACCTAAACCCTAAAACCTAAACCCTAAACCCTAAACCCTAAACCCTAAACCCTAAACCCTAAACCCTAAACCCTAAACCCTAAACCCTAAAACCCTAAACCCTAAACCCTAAACCCTAAACCCTAAACCCCCCTCGGGATCCGTGGCAGTCCAAACTTGTAAGCACGGCCTGGGTCTCGCCGTAATGAACACGCTGAAACTTACGGCGTCAATTTTGGACCCCCGGATTTCAAGAACGAGTCGAAACAAGTATAATGTAAATTATCATACATAATTAGCGCGTACTATGGATCTAAACGTATTTGGGACACACTGGCAGCCTTTAGACAGTTTTTCTTCTTTCATACCTGCTGATAGGTTGTTAGAGTCCCGTGGGCTCTTGTTGGGCGGGAATCGGACCTTGTTCCGTAATCGGCTATATTTTCCGTGTTAGCGTTTGTGTGCTGTAATGTTGTCAGGATGGGTATGTGTGAGTCTAGTTCTGACTACAGTCTCTGTTCAGGGCCCAGCAGTTCAGCACCAGCCTCCCGGTATCTAGCGGGAGTTCGGGATCGCCTACATTCAGTGGGTTCTATTTTCTTGGTCCTAGCATCTAACTCTATCATATTGGACGGGGTCAATTCTAAGTATACTGGGGTTAAATATTGATGGGTGATAGCTTATGCATGTTAATGGGTTTTCGTCATAATGTTTAGCGTCGGTCTTCCGACGGTCGTTTTCCTTTTGATAATTACATGTGGCGTGCTACCTTCGAGTGCACCTATTCCTGCCTTGACCTTTATTATACATGATAGCGGGTTACTTTCGATCGCATATGTTACGGTTTTACTTTTGAGTATACATGTTGTCATTTCACTTTTGTTATATATATTATGATGCTGACATGATGAGGTTATGGTACTTGGCTCGAGGCTGAACACGCTTACCCGCGGTTTGGCCACCGCAAAGGGTGCGCTTTTTCGGAAACAGTGGTCTATGACCCGTGTATACACCCACGAGGTGACGTAGTGGGGCCCCTTATTAGTGGTGGGGTTGAGGCGCCGAGGTGCGAGCGGTGCGACCCGTCGTTTAGTTGTCCGACGTGGTCGGTTTCTGCAGGTACGGTTTTGGGCCGTCGGTTTAGTTGTCCGACGTGCCCGGGTATTACAGATACAGGTACAGGTTGCCTTTCCCTCCTTGAGAGGGTGTTTGCTCCGGTTGTCTTCACGGTTTGTGTTATTATATTCTCCTGCTCTACTATTTTTACGTCACTGACACCCACTTTGTGACAGGGTTCTGACGGGGGGAGAGGTAGGCGAG
>JAQNDB010003939.1:0-26463 GCA_029204045.2 Tillandsia leiboldiana | reverse complement strand
CCACTGTCTCTTCCCAGGGAACTCCCCGCCAGTGATTCCCGGCGCCGTTCCCGTTGTCGTTGTCGCAGATGCTGCTGCTGCTGGCGTCAAATTCTGAGCTTGTCGGCATCTCCGCTTGCCGTCGCTGGGGTGGAGGGGACCACGCCTGCCCCGACCCCCGTCGCCTGCGGTCCCGTGGCTGGCTGCGGTTGGGCCCCGGCGAGGGGCCTGGGCAACTGTCACTGTTGCAGCCTGTTGCTGTTGCGACAGCTGGCGCACGTGGTCCGGTAGGGTCGCCTCTTCCCTGCCATCTCCCGCAATTGCTGCAGCAGGAGGGTTCTCAGTGGCCACCGATCCGTCGCATCTGGCCTGTATCCTCGACCGATGATCTAGTTCGAACCATTGTATCTGTACAGACATATCGCAAAAAATAAGCTCTAAACTCCACTAGCAATGAACACCACACAGCGAGAGATAAGAACCTAGTACCCTACCCCCCCCCCTCGATCGCTCAGTTTCTATACTATTATGTCTTACACGTTTCATTTCCTTGTAGTTAAGTGTGGTGTCTCGTGGATTGTCGGGTATGACTGTCGTGATTGGACACTGACCTCTTCTGATACCATCTTAATCGTCACGCCCCGGGTTTAACCAAGCTCCCTTTTTTTTTTTGAAAATCTTTTCTTCCCAGGCGCGTGCCCAGACCCGCCACATATACAGATTTACTCCGCAAACGGGCAGAGTCTCCTCTGTATATGCACGGCGTCGCGGCTCATACAACATCCAATCACAACATTCAGTCAACTCAATTATTTGTAAATACAGCTACTCATGCACAACAGGTTGAACTCGGGGCAGATTAATTTGAAAGCATAATCCATGGTTCGAAAGTAGTGCCCACCCGGCACTTAGATTTCTAAACAGTTTCGAAAGTCATAAATCCACAGGGTTTTGAAATCGGTGCCCACACGACACCCAGACTTTTTAAACGGTTTTCCGCAAATCTTTTCTTTGTTTACTTTCCATCTTAAAAACAGCCCAGCAGTACTAGAACTAAAATCAACATACTCAAGATCTGAAAGCAAAATACCGACATCCACACCGACCCCACGAGGGTACGAGAACCACAACGTAGACTACAATATCAAATGAAAAAAAGGAATAAGATAAGCGAGAAGAATTAAGTCTAGGCCCCCAAGGACCCGCAAGCTCCTGTCTCGGCCTCACTGTCGGCTAGCTCTCACCCCGAACGAACCTGTCACGGAGTAGTGGGAAGTCAGCAACATAATAAACATAGGGAAAGCAGGAAAGCAAGTAATAACTCCAACCGTCAAACTATCCGGAGCAACCACCCTCCCGTGAGGGAAAAGTAACCACGAACACCTGCAATGAAACCTGACCACGTCGAGCATAACGTCGACGGGTCGCACCGCTCATACCTTGGCGCCTCAAAACCCCACCACAACGGGGGCCCCACTACGACACCTCGTGGGTATACACGGGGTCAACGACCACTTTTCCGGAAAAGCGCACCCTCTGCGGTGGCCAAACCGCGGGTGCGCGTGTTGCAAGCCTCGAGCATAGTAATCATGAAACAATATACATATACGTCCAAGTATGCAAATATACATCCATGCATGAGTACTATATGAACAGTGTATAATCTAAACATAAGCACCGTAGAACCATACGAAATAATTAATGCCTTTCTACAATGTTTAATCCAAGTACAAGATCCATAGCATTTTAAAATCAGCACAGTAAGCACATAATGTCTAAAGCCCATCGATATTTAATCCAAATCCAAGATCCATAGCATTTCAAAAATCAGCACAATTAAACACATAATGTCTAAAACCCATCGTTATTTAATCCAAATACAAGATCCATAGCATTTTAAAAATCAGCACAATTTAAACCCATAAGCTTGACCTCGTCCAACGGATAAGACTAGTGCTAAGGCTTTAAAAGTAAAACCCACCTCTACTAGCGACGAACAAGGCGCTACTCCCCCGTGTCCCGGTGCGCTCTCCGAATACGAAGTTCCCCGAGAAAAATATCAGTAGCCGACAGCATGGAACAAGGGGACGAAAGACTGCACGGATCCCGTCGCGGCGATGACCCCCGCGCTGCCGCGCTGGCCGCACGCGTGTCGGAGCCCCGTGCGGTGTGAGACCCGCACGGTTCCCTGACTGCGGCGGCCCCGCTCGGTGCCTGGTCCCGCGCGGGTGCCCAGTCCGCACGCCACGGGCGGCCCCGCGCGGCGCCCAGGCCCCGCGCGGGTGGCCCAGCCCGCACGCACGGGCGGCCCCGCGCGGCGCCCAGGCCCCGCGCGGGTGCCCAGCCCGCACGCATCGGGCGGCCCCGCGCGGCGCCCAGGCCCCGCGCGGGTGCCCAACCCGCGCGCCCAGGCGACCCAGCCCTGCGCGCATCCGGCGCCTCGCGACGGCGGCGGCGTGGCAGATCCGGATCATCCCGCCTTCCCCCGTATGATGGTCCGAAGGAAACCCTAGAAAAATAAATAAAAACTCACCGAAACTTCGCGCTTCCGATTCGCCGGTGAAGAGGGAGGAAGAGGAGAGTATCGTCCCTCGCTCGCTGCCGGGTTTACGTGGGGAGAACGATGGCCCCTTCCTTCTCCTCGCCGCGCTCAACAATTCTTCACTCCGTCTTGCAAGAAGTCGAGGTTCGGAAAAAAAGAAGGGTTTCTCGCTCGCCTTCAAAAAGAGGAACCGTCGTACGGGATAAGGAGAGTGGGAAAACCCTAAGTCATCCCACCACAAATTTAAACCAGTCGGTCAAAGGGATCGGGGGAAAAGGAAATTAAACCTAAGTCCCCAAATAAAAGAAAACGAACCCGGGTCTGGTTTACCTCGAAAGACGTGCTAAACGCCTGAACGGCTAAACCACTTGAAAATTAATCCGGGAGATTCTGGGGTCGAAAAAACAGATCCGATCGCGCCACCGGATTCCAATTCGCGAGCTTTATTGTCTAAAAATACCCGCGAGCCCCGATGGCCTGCCCAGAAATAAAGAAATAAAAGTTACACCCCGAATCCCCTTAGTCGGAAAACGGTTCAATCAGGACCGCGAGAAAGGCAACAAGACAGTTAAACCCGCAGTTACTACACCACTCACCTCATAAAACGAGTTTCGTCCCCGAAACTCAAAACTGGGTCGTGGTGAACAGAAAGGGGTAGCACTCTCTCATTTTCGACTCCAGTTCCCACGTCGCCTCTCGCTCTTCATGGTTGTTCCAGAGTACCTTCACATAGGGGATGACTCGGTTTCGCAGCGTCTTACTTTCCCTTGCCAGGATTCGCACTGGGATTTCTTCGAAGCTTAGGTCTTCTTTGAGTTCGAGGGTAGAGACGTCCAAAACATGCGCTGGGTCGGACAGGTACTTTCGAAGCATCGAAACGTGGAACACGTCATGAACTCGGTTGAGGTTTGGTGGTAGGGCAAGGCGGTAAGCCACCGGGCCAATGCGCTCCAGGATCTCGAAAGGCCCTACGTACCGTGGACTCAGTTTCCCCTCAGCCCGAAACGCTTGATTCCCTTGGATGGTGAGACTCGTAGCAGCACGTGTTCCCCCACTTGAAATTCCAGGTCGCGGCGCCTCTGATCTGCGTAGCTCTTTTGTCGACTCTGGGCAGTCAGTATGCGCTGTCTGATGAGGCGTACTTTTTCTTCAGTTTCTTCCACAAGGTCGGGTCCCAAGAACTTCCGTTCCCCTAAGTCGTCCCAACAGATCGGGGATCGGCAACGCCTTCCGTATAAGGCCTCGTAGGGCGCCATTTGAATGCTAGCCTGGTAGCTGTTGTTGTAGGCGAATTCCACGAGGGGTAGGTAGCGTGGACCAACCGACTCCCCAGTCTAGCACACAGGCGCGAAGCATGTCTTCGAGAGTCTGAATCACTCGCTCCGACTGTCCGTCCGTCTGGGGGTGGTTCGCAAGTGGTCTTCGTGCTCCTCGTCGGTGTCTGAATAGATCAAAATGTCGTCGATGAAGACCACTACAAACCGATCTATGAAAGGCCTGAAAATCCTGTTCATCATATCCATGAACACCGCGGGGGCGTTCGTAAGCCCGAATGGCATAACGGTAAATTCGTAGTGGCCATACCGGGTTCGGAAGGCGGTCTTCGGGATATCTTCATTCCGTACTCGGAGTTGGTGGTAGCCTGATTGCAGGTCAATTTTTGAGAAAACCGTCCGCTCCCCGTAGCTGGTCGAAGAGGTCGTCGATTCTGGGCAGGGGGTACTTGTTCTTCACCGTAACCTTGTTTATTCCTCTGTAGTCAATGCAAAGTCGCAGGCTCCCGTCTTTCTTCCGCACAAAGAGTACCGGGGCGCCCCAGGGCGACACACTTGGCCTGATAAAACCCTTGTCCAAGAGGTCTTCAAGTTGCGCCTTTAGCTCTTTCAACTCTGCGAAGGCCATTCGGTAAGGCGCCTTCGTGATCGGCTGTGTACCCGGTACGAGTTCAATAGGGAAAACCACCTCACGCTCTGGGGGCATCCCGGGCAATTCCGTCGGGAAAACTTCGGGGAAATCCCTCGCCACCGGAATGTCAGAAAGCGTCGTCGAGGGTCGGGTGACCAGATCCACCGACGCCAAGTAGGCCACACACCCACCCTCTACCAATCTTCTGGCCCGTGCTGCAGAGATGACCGCTGGAAAGGTGGTGCTCTTGCACGCCAGGTATACGTTTTCAGGAAAACCCGGTACTTGTAGTCGTACCTGCCGCTTATCACAATCGATAAGCGCTTGGTACCCTGCAAGCCAGTCCATGCCTAGCACTACATCGTACTCCTTCAGGGGAATTACCACCAAATCCCATGTGCAGGATTGTCGCCCCAGCTTAATCGAGCAGGCGGGCGCAAGGCTATACGCCTCCACAGGTCCACCCGCCGTAAGGACCGTCAAACGACTTTGGAGAGGTAGTTCCCCAAGACCATGCACAGACACGAAATCACGAGAAACGAAAGAATGTGTTGCTCCGGTATCAAACAAGGTTCTAGCACGGGAATTGGAAACAGAAGTAATACCTGCTAGAGCATCCTCCGCCGGATCAGTCTCATGGTGGGTCATCGAGTAGATTCTCCCGCCCGTCTGAGGTCGTCCTCCCCCCTCTCTCCGAGGTGCAGGGGGTCTAGAGGTTGACCCCATAGGAGCCTTGTCTCGCCCAGAAAGTTGTGGCGAAGGTGCTGAAGCCGCTGAGGACGCTGTTCCCAGGATTAAGGGGCAGTTGCGGCGATAGTGCCCCTGCTTGCCGCAACGGAAGCAGTGGTCCCCCTTTTGGGGGCAGTTCAACACTCGGTGCGTCCCTCCGCAAATGACGCACGGTCTGTCCTCTTGTCTCGGTCCTCCCGCAGGTGCGCTCCGTGATCCCGTAGGTGGCCTCCACCGCTTGGGAGGTCGGTTCCCGCTAGCGGAGCTTCCCCCAGAAAAGTGTTGCTGGCGCTTCCTGTCTTCCCGCTGGGCCAAACCCTCTCTTCTGGAGCGGGTAACAGCGAACCCGCGCTCCACCGTTGTGGCCCTGTCGACCACCCCCTGAAAAGTGTGCAGGTCCGCTGCTTGCACCACCTCGAAAATATCACTTCGTAAGCCATCCACAAAGAGTTGTGCCTTGTGGGACTCGTCCCTGATAACAAATGGGACGCAGTGGCCAGCCTTGCGAACTTGCGTTGGTACTCCATTACTGTATTGTCCCCTTGTTGAATGTGATTTAGGTCGTCTTCCAATTGTCGTTTAACACTGTTGGAGAAGAAGGCTCCGAACAACTCCTTTTTGAACTTAGTCCATGATGGAAGCGCGGTGCCCCTGGAGGGGTCTGGACGCACCGTCTTCCACCACAAACGGGCGTTCCCCTCCAAGCAGTGGACCGCTAGGGGAACCCGCTCGTCATCCTCCATGAGTAGGTCTTCGAAAAGTTTTTCCATCGACCCCACCCATTTCTCGACGACCCACGGATCAGTCGTGTCCCCTTCGAACGTGGGCGGGTCGTATTTCTTGAAGTCTCTCAGGTTGGCCCGCACTCGATCCCGCTCAGCCAGCGGAACCGACCCCTCCCCCACGGAAACGGCGGCCACGGTGGGGGAGGGTGTCACCACTGTCTCTCCCAGGGAACTCCCGCCAGTGATTCCCGGCGCCGTTCCCGTTGTCGTTGTCGCAGCTGCTGCTGCTGGCGTCAAATTCTGAGCTGGCGGCATCTCCGCTGCCGTCGCTGGTGGAGGGGCCACGCCTGCCCCGACCCCCGTCGCCTGCGGTCCCGTGGCTGGCGCGGTTGGCCCCGGCGGAGGGGCCTGGGCAACTGTCACTGTTGCGGCCTGTTGCTGTTGCGACAGCTGGCGCACGTGGTCCGTTAGGGTCGCCAGCTGCCCTGCCATCTCCCGCAATTGCTGCCGCAGGAGTTGGTTCTCAGTGGCCACCGATGCCGTCGCATCTGCTCCTGTATCCTCGACCGATGATCTAGTTCGAACCATTGTAGTCTGTACAGACATATCGCAAAAAAAATAAGCTCTAAACTCCACTAG
The DNA here is from genome assembly GCA_029204045.2 of Tillandsia leiboldiana. Lineage (NCBI taxonomy): Eukaryota > Viridiplantae > Streptophyta > Magnoliopsida > Poales > Bromeliaceae > Tillandsia > Tillandsia leiboldiana. The sequence goes on along the minus strand of JAQNDB010003939.1, from coordinate 19,944 downwards.
CAATGAACAACCACAATCGAGAGATAAGAACCTAGTACCCCCCCCCCTCGATCGCTCACGTTTCTATACTATTATGTCTTACACGTTTCATTTCCTTGTAGTTAAGTGTGGTGTCTCTGTGGATGTCGGGTACTGACTGTCGTGATTTGGACACTGAACCTCTCTCTGATACCATCTTAATCTGTCACGCCCCGGGGTTTAACCAAGCTCCCTTTTTTTTTTTGAAAATCTTTCTTCCCAGGCGCGTGCCCAGACCCGCCACATATACAGATTTACTCCGCAAACGGGCAGAGTCTCCTCTGTATATGCACGGCGTCGCGGCTCATACAACATCCAATCACAACATTCAGTCAACTCAATTATTTGTAAATACAGCTACTCATGCACAACAGGTTGAACTCGGGGCAGATTAATTTGAAAGCATAAATCCATGGTTCGAAAGTAGTGCCCACCCGGCACTTAGATTTCTAAAACAGTTTCGAAAGTCATAAATCCACAGGGTTTTGAAATCGGTGCCCACACGACACCCAGACTTTTAAAACGGTTTTCGCAAATCTTTTCTTTGTTTACTTTCCATCTTAAAAACAGCCCAGCAGTACTAGAAACTAAAATCAACATACTCAAATCTGAAAGCAAAATACCGACATCCACACCGACCCCACGAGGGTATCGAGAACCACACCGTAGACTACAATATCAAATGAAAAAAAGGAATAAGATAAGCGAGAAGAATTAAGTCTAGGGCCCCCAAGGACCCGCAAGCTCCTGTCTCGGCCTCACTGTCGGCTAGCTCTCACCCCCGAACGAACCTGTCACGGAGTGGGAAGTCAGCAACATAATAAACATAGGGAAAGCAGGAAAGCAAGTAATAACTCCAACCGTCAAACTATCCGGAGCAACCACCCTCCCGTGAGGGAAAAGTAACCACGAACACCTGCAATGAAACCTGACCACGTCGAGCATCAACGTCGACGGGTCGCACCGCTCATACCTTGGCGCCTCAAACCCCACCACAACGGGGGCCCCACTACGACACCTCGTGGGTATACACGGGTCAACGACCACTTTTCCGGAAAAGCGCACCCTCTGCGGTGGCCAAACCGCGGGTGCGCGTGTTGCAGCCTCGAGCATAGTAATCATGAAACAATATACATATACGTCCAAGTATGCAAATATACATCCATGCATGAGTACTATATGAACAGTGTATAATCTAAACATAAGCACCGTAGAACCATACGAAATAATTAATGCCTTTCTACAATGTTTAATCCAAGTACAAGATCCATAGCATTTTAAAATCAGCACAGTTAAGCACATAATGTCTAAAGCCCATCGATATTTAATCCAAATCCAAGATCCATAGCATTTCAAAAATCAGCACAATTAAACACATAATGTCTAAAACCCATCGTTATTTAATCCAAATACAAGATCCATAGCATTTTAAAAATCAGCACAATTAAACCCATAAGCTTGACCTCGTCCAACGGATAAGACTAGTTGCTAAGGCTTTAAAAGTAAAACCCACCTCTACTAGCGACGAACAAGGCGCTACTCCCCCGTGTCCCGGTGCGCTCTCCGAACTACGAAGTTCCCCGAGAAAAATATCAGTAGCCGACAGCATGGAACAAGGGGACGAAAGACTGCACGGATCCCGTCGCGGCGATGACCCCGCGCTGCCGCGCTGGCCGCACGCGTGTCGGAGCCCCGTGCGGTGTGAGACCCGCACGGTTCCCTGACTGCGGCGGCCCCCGCTCGGTGCCTGGTCCCGCGCGGGTGCCCAGTCCGCACGCACGGGCGGCCCCGCGCGGCGCCCAGGCCCCGCGCGGGTGCCCAGCCCGCACGCACGGGCGGCCCCGCGCGGCGCCCAGGCCCCGCGCGGGTGCCCAGCCCGCACGCACGGGCGGCCCCGCGCGGCGCCCAGGCCCCGCGCGGGTGCCCAACCCGCGCGCCCAGGCGACCCAGCCCTGCGCGCATCCGGCGCCTCGCGACGGCGGCGGCGTGGCAGACCGGATCATCCCGCCTTCCCCCGTATGATGGTCCGAAGGAAACCCTAGAAAAATAAATAAAAACTCACCGAAACTTCGCGCTTCCGATTCGCCGGTGAAGAGGGAGGAAGAGGAGAGTATCGTCCCTCGCTCGCTGCCGGGTTTACGTGGGGAGAACGATGGCCCCTTCCTTCTCCTCGCCGCGCTCAACAATTCTTCACTCCGTCTTGCAAGAAGTCGAGGTTCGGAAAAAAAGAAGGGTTTCTCGCTCGCCTTCAAAAAGAGGAACCGTCGTACGGGATAAGGAGAGTGGGAAAACCCTAAGTCATCCCACACAAATTTAAACCAGTCGGTCAAAGGGATCGGGGGAAAAGGAAATTAAACCTAAGTCCCCAAATAAAAGAAAACGAACCCGGGTCTGGTTTACCTCGAAAGACGTGCTAAACGCCTGAACGGCTAAACCACTTGAAAAATTTAATCCGGGAGATTCTGGGGTCGAAAAACAGATCCGATCGCGCCACCGGATTCCAATTCGCGAGCTTTATTGTCTAAAAATACCCGCGAGCCCCGATGGCCTGCCCAGAAATAAAGAAATAAAAGTTACACCCCGAATCCCCTTAGTCGGAAAACGGTTCAATCAGGACCGCGAGAAAGGCAACAAGACAGTTAAACCCGCAGTTACTACACCACTCACCTCATAAAACGAGTTTCGTCCCCGAAACTCAAAACTGGGTCGTGGTGAACAGAAAGGGGTAGCACTCTCTCATTTTCGACTCCAGTTCCCACGTCGCCTCTCGCTCTTCATGGTTGTTCCAGAGTACCTTCACATAGGGGATGACTCGGTTTCGCAGCGTCTTACTTTCCCTTGCCAGGATTCGCACTGGGATTTCTTCGAAGCTTAGGTCTTCTTTGAGTTCGAGGGTAGAGACGTCCAAAACATGCGCTGGGTCGGACAGGTACTTTCGAAGCATCGAAACGTGGAACACGTCATGAACTCGGTTGAGGTTTGGTGGTAGGGCAAGGCGGTAAGCCACCGGGCCAATGCGCTCCAGGATCTCGAAAGGCCCTACGTACCGTGGACTCAGTTTTCCCCTCAGCCCGAAACGCTTGATTCCCTTGGATGGTGAGACTCGTAGCAGCACGTGTTCCCCCACTTGAAATTCCAGGTCGCGGCGCCTCTGATCTGCGTAGCTCTTTTGTCGACTCTGGGCAGTCAGTATGCGCTGTCTGATGAGGCGTACTTTTTCTTCAGTTTCTTCCACAAGGTCGGGTCCCAAGAACTTCCGTTCCCCTAAGTCGTCCCAACAGATCGGGGATCGGCAACGCCTTCCGTATAAGGCCTCGTAGGGCGCCATTTGAATGCTAGCCTGGTAGCTGTTGTTGTAGGCGAATTCCACGAGGGGTAGGTAGCGTGACCAACCGACTCCCCAGTCTAGCACACAGGCGCGAAGCATGTCTTCGAGAGTCTGAATCACTCGCTCCGACTGTCCGTCCGTCTGGGGGTGGTTCGCAAGTGGTCTTCGTGCTCCTCGTCGGTGTCTGAATAGATCAAAATGTCGTCGATGAAGACCACTACAAACCGATCTATGAAAGGCCTGAAAATCCGGTTCATCATATCCATGAACACCGCGGGGGCGTTCGTAAGCCCGAACGGCATAACGGTAAATTCGTAGTGGCCATACCGGGTTCGGAAGGCGGTCTTCGGGATATCTTCATTCCGTACTCGGAGTTGGTGGTAGCCTGATTGCAGGTCAATTTTTGAGAAAACCGTCGCTCCCCGTAGCTGGTCGAAGAGGTCGTCGATTCTGGGCAGGGGGTACTTGTTCTTCACCGTAACCTTGTTTATTCCTCTGTAGTCAATGCAAAGTCGCAGGCTCCCGTCTTTCTTCCGCACAAAGAGTACCGGGGCGCCCCAGGGCGACACACTTGGCCTGATAAAACCCTTGTCCAAGAGGTCTTCAAGTTGCGCCTTTAGCTCTTTCAACTCTGCGAAGGCCATTCGGTAAGGCGCCTTCGTGATCGGCTGTGTACCCGGTACGAGTTCAATAGGGAAAACCACCTCACGCTCTGGGGGCATCCCGGGCAATTCCGTCGGGAAAACTTCGGGGAAATCCCTCGCCACCGGAATGTCAGAAAGCGTCGTCGAGGGTCGGGTGACCAGATCCACCGACGCCAAGTAGGCCACACACCCACCCTCTACCAATCTTCTGGCCCGTGCTGCAGAGATGACCGCTGGAAAGGTGGTGCTCTTGCACGCCAGGTATACGTTTTCAGGAAAACCCGGTACTTGTAGTCGTACCTGCCGCTTATCACAATCGATAAGCGCTTGGTACCCTGCAAGCCAGTCCATGCCTAGCACTACATCGTACTCCTTCAGGGGAATTACCACCAAATCCCATGTGCAGGATTGTCGCCCCAGCTTAATCGAGCAGGCGGGCGCAAGGCTATACGCCTCCACAGGTCCACCCGCCGTAAGGACCGTCAAACGACTTTGGAGAGGTAGTTCCCCAAGACCATGCACAGACACGAAATCACGAGAAACGAAAGAATGTGTTGCTCCGGTATCAAACAAGGTTCTAGCACGGGAATTGGAAACAGAAGTAATACCTGCTAGAGCATCCTCCGCCGGATCCGTCTCATGGTGGGTCATCGAGTAGATTCTCCCGCCCGTCTGAGGTCGTCCTCCCCCCTCTCTCCGAGGTGCAGGGGGTCTAGAGGTTGACCCCATAGGAGCCTTGTCTCGCCCAGAAAGTTGTGGCGAAGGTGCTGAAGCCGCTGAGGACGCTGTTCCCAGGATTAAGGGGCAGTTGCGGCGATAGTGCCCCTGCTTGCCGCAACGGAAGCAGTGGTCCCCCTTTTGGGGGCAGTTCAACACTCGGTGCGTCCCTCCGCAAATGACGCACGGTCTGTCCTCTTGTCTCGGTCCTCCCGCAGGTGCGCTCCGTGATCCCGTAGGTGGCCTCCACCGCTTGGGAGGTCGGTTCCCGCTAGCGGAGCTTCCCCCAGAAAAGTGTTGCTGGCGCTTCCTGTCTTCCCGCTGGGCCAAACCCTCTCTTCTGGAGCGGGTAACAGCGAACCCGCGCTCCACCGTTGTGGCCCTGTCGACCACCCCCTGAAAAGTGTGCAGGTCCGCTGCTTGCACCACCTCGAAAATATCACTTCGTAAGCCATCCACAAAGAGTTGTGCCTTGTGGGACTCGTCCCTGATAACAAATGGGACGCAGTTGGCCAGCCTTGCGAACTTGCGTTGGTACTCCATTACTGTATTGTCCCCTTGTTGAATGTGATTTAGGTCGTCTTCCAATTGTCGTTTAACACTGTTGGAGAAGAAGGCTCCGAACAACTCCTTTTTGAACTTAGTCCATGATGGAAGCGCGGTGCCCCTGGAGGGGTCTGGACGCACCGTCTTCCACCACAAACGGGCGTTCCCCTCCAAGCAGTGGACCGCTAGGGGAACCCGCTCGTCATCCTCCATGAGTAGGTCTTCGAAAAGTTTTTCCATCGACCCCACCCATTTCTCGACGACCCACGGATCAGTCGTGTCCCCTTCGAACGTGGGCGGGTCGTATTTCTTGAAGTCTCTCAGGTTGGCCCGCACTCGATCCCGCTCAGCCAGCGGAACCGACCCCTCCCCCACGGAAACGGCGGCCACGGTGGGGGAGGGTGTCACCACTGTCTCTCCCAGGGAACTCCCGCCAGTGATTCCCGGCGCCGTTCCCGTTGTCGTTGTCGCAGCTGCTGCTGCTGGCGTCAAATTCTGAGCTGGCGGCATCTCCGCTGCCGTCGCTGGTGGAGGGGCCACGCCTGCCCCGACCCCCGTCGCCTGCGGTCCCGTGGCTGGCGCGGTTGGCCCCGGCGGAGGGGCCTGGGCAACTGTCACTGTTGCGGCCTGTTGCTGTTGCGACAGCTGGCGCACGTGGTCCGTTAGGGTCGCCAGCTGCCCTGCCATCTCCCGCAATTGCTGCCGCAGGAGTTGGTTCTCAGTGGCCACCGATGCCGTCGCATCTGCTCCTGTATCCTCGACCGATGATCTAGTTCGAACCATTGTAGTCTGTACAGACATATCGCAAAAAAAATAAGCTCTAAACTCCACTAGCAATGAACAACCACAATCGAGAGATAAGAACCTAGTACCCCCCCCCCCTCGATCGCTCACGTTTCTATACTATTATGTCTTACACGTTTCATTTCCTTGTAGTTAAGTGTGGTGTCTCTGTGGATGTCGGGTACTGACTGTCGTGATTTGGACACTGAACCTCTCTCTGATACCATCTTAATCTGTCACGCCCCGGGGTTTAACCAAGCTCCCTTTTTTTTTTTGAAAATCTTTCTTCCCAGGCGCGTGCCCAGACCCGCCACATATACAGATTTACTCCGCAAACGGGCAGAGTCTCCTCTGTATATGCACGGCGTCGCGGCTCATACAACATCCAATCACAACATTCAGTCAACTCAATTATTTGTAAATACAGCTACTCATGCACAACAGGTTGAACTCGGGGCAGATTAATTTGAAAGCATAAATCCATGGTTCGAAAGTAGTGCCCACCCGGCACTTAGATTTCTAAAACAGTTTCGAAAGTCATAAATCCACAGGGTTTTGAAATCGGTGCCCACACGACACCCAGACTTTTAAAACGGTTTTCGCAAATCTTTTCTTTGTTTACTTTCCATCTTAAAAACAGCCCAGCAGTACTAGAAACTAAAATCAACATACTCAAATCTGAAAGCAAAATACCGACATCCACACCGACCCCACGAGGGTATCGAGAACCACACCGTAGACTACAATATCAAATGAAAAAAAGGAATAAGATAAGCGAGAAGAATTAAGTCTAGGGCCCCCAAGGACCCGCAAGCTCCTGTCTCGGCCTCACTGTCGGCTAGCTCTCACCCCCGAACGAACCTGTCACGGAGTGGGAAGTCAGCAACATAATAAACATAGGGAAAGCAGGAAAGCAAGTAATAACTCCAACCGTCAAACTATCCGGAGCAACCACCCTCCCGTGAGGGAAAAGTAACCACGAACACCTGCAATGAAACCTGACCACGTCGAGCATCAACGTCGACGGGTCGCACCGCTCATACCTTGGCGCCTCAAACCCCACCACAACGGGGGCCCCACTACGACACCTCGTGGGTATACACGGGTCAACGACCACTTTTCCGGAAAAGCGCACCCTCTGCGGTGGCCAAACCGCGGGTGCGCGTGTTGCAGCCTCGAGCATAGTAATCATGAAACAATATACATATACGTCCAAGTATGCAAATATACATCCATGCATGAGTACTATATGAACAGTGTATAATCTAAACATAAGCACCGTAGAACCATACGAAATAATTAATGCCTTTCTACAATGTTTAATCCAAGTACAAGATCCATAGCATTTTAAAAATCAGCACAGTTAAGCACATAATGTCTAAAGCCCATCGATATTTAATCCAAATCCAAGATCCATAGCATTTCAAAAATCAGCACAATTAAACACATAATGTCTAAAACCCATCGTTATTTAATCCAAATACAAGATCCATAGCATTTTAAAAATCAGCACAATTAAACCCATAAGCTTGACCTCGTCCAACGGATAAGACTAGTTGCTAAGGCTTTAAAAGTAAAACCCACCTCTACTAGCGACGAACAAGGCGCTACTCCCCCGTGTCCCGGTGCGCTCTCCGAACTACGAAGTTCCCCGAGAAAAATATCAGTAGCCGACAGCATGGAACAAGGGGACGAAAGACTGCACGGATCCCGTCGCGGCGATGACCCCGCGCTGCCGCGCTGGCCGCACGCGTGTCGGAGCCCCGTGCGGTGTGAGACCCGCACGGTTCCCTGACTGCGGCGGCCCCCGCTCGGTGCCTGGTCCCGCGCGGGTGCCCAGTCCGCACGCACGGGCGGCCCCGCGCGGCGCCCAGGCCCCGCGCGGGTGCCCAGCCCGCACGCACGGGCGGCCCCGCGCGGCGCCCAGGCCCCGCGCGGGTGCCCAGCCCGCACGCACGGGCGGCCCCGCGCGGCGCCCAGGCCCCGCGCGGGTGCCCAACCCGCACGCCCAGGCGACCCAGCCCTGCGCGCATCCGGCGCCTCGCGACGGCGGCGGCGTGGCAGACCGGATCATCCCGCCTTCCCCCGTATGATGGTCCGAAGGAAACCCTAGAAAAATAAATAAAAACTCACCGAAACTTCGCGCTTCCGATTCGCCGGTGAAGAGGGAGGAAGAGGAGAGTATCGTCCCTCGCTCGCTGCCGGGTTTACGTGGGGAGAACGATGGCCCCTTCCTTCTCCTCGCCGCGCTCAACAATTCTTCACTCCGTCTTGCAAGAAGTCGAGGTTCGGAAAAAAAGAAGGGTTTCTCGCTCGCCTTCAAAAAGAGGAACCGTCGTACGGGATAAGGAGAGTGGGAAAACCCTAAGTCATCCCACACAAATTTAAACCAGTCGGTCAAAGGGATCGGGGGAAAAGGAAATTAAACCTAAGTCCCCAAATAAAAGAAAACGAACCCGGGTCTGGTTTACCTCGAAAGACGTGCTAAACGCCTGAACGGCTAAACCACTTGAAAAATTTAATCCGGGAGATTCTGGGGTCGAAAAACAGATCCGATCGCGCCACCGGATTCCAATTCGCGAGCTTTATTGTCTAAAAATACCCGCGAGCCCCGATGGCCTGCCCAGAAATAAAGAAATAAAAGTTACACCCCGAATCCCCTTAGTCGGAAAACGGTTCAATCAGGACCGCGAGAAAGGCAACAAGACAGTTAAACCCGCAGTTACTACAGAATGCCACTCCGGAGTGTTATACATACTTTGAGTCCTTGAGACTCCTTCTTTTCATCGGTGTTATGCGTCGGCCAGCATACCCGATACAGGCAAGGCACAGCAGGCAGTACCAGTTTTACTGGTGGCACAAGATTGGGTTATTACAGGCTATTACTCTACTGTTACACTCGTGTCAGGGGGACTGAGTGGAGTCTAGTAGCTGTGTTTAGACCAGTGCTAGTGTTATTAGGAGCCGTTTGGTTTGACGGTGGTCCCGAGGTCGTTGTGAGTTAGTCGACCGTTGTGCGAGAGGTTTGGTGATCTTGAGTCTATCCGTTCTGAGAGAGAGCGTGGATTTTGACTATAGCCTGCATGAGCCACTACTCGATAGCGAGTTAGTCCGTTTGGACGCCCTACGTAATTCCTGCCCGTCAGCGGGAGGTCGTTGTAGGTGGGCGCAGGTTTGACTGGGCCCGATGTGGCAGTCAGCTCAATTGGGTCGATTGAGCACCTCGTGTGCGAGTGTTGCATATCTGTATCAGAGTTTCCCCATTTGAGCATTTAGATAGAGGCATGGTAGCTGTTGAGGGTCTCCAGCTTTCTTATTTCAGTCTTTACTGCTTTGGTTATCTCATGCCTCTAGTGGACTTAGTGGGCAGATCGTCGGGCCTGGTGGCGGTACCCACTGAGGACTCCCTTTTTAGGTGTAGTTCTCACACCCGTTGGGGGTTTTCCCCCTCCCCTTTCTTTTCTCTCCTTGTTTTGCAGAGTCTTAGCGGGTGTTGCTGATTCTGCGGTTATTGATCGAGGCGAGAGAGTCGCGTGTGTTAAGGATTTTGTTTTGGCGTATTTCGTGAAAGTGTTTAAGTCTTGAAGATTGAAGATGAAGATGCTTGGATCATATACCTCAATCTCAAGAAAGAAGAATTCAAAAAGATCAGGTACGTTTAACTAAATAAGTTTGGTGATCCGAATACTTCTTATAGTGTAGAAACACTTGGATAGATTTTTAATCGCATAAAAATCAAAAACTGGACATGTTATATGTTCAGGATCCGGATCAGGGTACTACAGTCCGGACCCCGAACATAGGTTAGTTCATGCGCAAATCCAGTCCGGAACACACCTGGTTCAGTCCGGACCCCGAACGTGGAGTTTGCAAAAATTGCATGAACAGTCCGGACCGTGGTAACTTCAGTCCGAACCCCGAACGTGGTTTTCTGGAAAAGTTCTGTCTATTGACGACAGTCCGGATCGCACTTATTCCAGTCCGGACTGTCGACCCGAAAACTTCCAGATAAGGTTGGTTTTTGATTCTTATCCTCTTCCAATGGTTTATAACCTATAAATAGACCCTACGATTCATCTTTTAGGGTAATCCAAAATATGGTCGAAAAAGAGTAAAATCCACCTATAGAGAAGAAAGGAAATAACTAGATTTAATTCTATGTTTCTTCATCTATATTAATTTGATTCTAGGTTTTCATACTCAGATTTTGAGTAGAATCAAATTAATGAATACTTAGATGGTATTTCTGATCTATCTTTGATCTAAGTATTCGGCGGATCATCACCACCAACAAAACAACGATTTTTCCCAAAATCGGTGCGTGGATTCGCGTGGCCTTGTGGATTCAAGGTGCTACCGCTCTCGTGGATTCGGAGCGAGGTACGTTCGTGTGATCGAGACGTACTACTTGGTGGAGACCGTGGATTCGGTCAGACGTCGTGGATTCGACGTTAGACGCCGTGGATTCGGCGTTGGACGCAAATCGTGGATTCGAGGTGCATTGCGGAGCGAGCGGAGAAGATCAACTCGGAGCGTATGGAAAAAGGTTGAGTCGTGTGTGAGTACGTTATATGTGAGGACCTGGATCCCCACGATGTGATTACTGGTTGATTAGCAGCTTCTGGAGGCCTACGTAGTGTGTTGGTGGTGTTTGTGCACAATTTTGACACAAGTGATGGACTTCGGGCTTAAAATAGATCATGTGAGTGATCGTAGGACCCCGTCGGATGTTTAGAAGTGGTTTCGCGCGAAGTGGATATTAAAATTGGACTCAGCGCGAAGTTTGGACCAAGGAACACCTCTCCAGATGCCTTCGGCAATTTTTAGAGTTGGAATTTGGCAAATCGGACAGCGGATTTGGATTCAGCACGCGAAAACGATAAAAATGGACTATTCACTTGCATTTTTCGGAGCTCGGATGGCGCGCACGATTTTCGAGGCACCTTGACACTGTTCCGGCGGTGGAGGCGGAGCGCGGCGGCGCGGGCTCGGGCAGGCGCAAGCGCGGCGGCGGGCAAGCGCGGGCAGCGCGCGGGCGTGGGCAATGCGCGGGCAGGTGCGCGGTCCACGGGGCCGGCGTACACCGGAGGGTGGACACGTGGCCGCCACCGGTTGGCCGGTCCACATGCGCGCGGTCCACGGAGCGGGTGCGGCTGCCTCGGGGCGCGTGCGTGCAGGGATGGCAAGCGGCGCTGGCAGCGCGCACGTGGGCGCGGCGGCGACTCGTTGACCGAGTGCGCGCCACGTTTTGGCTCCGGAGTGGGCCACGTGTCGTCCGCTGGGTGGCCCCGCACGGCTGTCCGCTGTTTTGTGGGCGACGTGGAAGCCTCTGGGCGATTCGGGCGTGAACAGTGTTGGGCCGGGTCCAACACTGTAGCAGCCCGAATCATTTCGGGCGCCCGGAAGTGGGGACTCAACCGGCATTTCTCGATTTGTTTCTGGAGCCTATTTAAGCGATCCGAGCGGCTTCTTCTTCCTCTTTTCTGCATTTCGGAGCCTCTTCTCACCTCGGCGTCTTCTACAAAGTTGTTTCCCGCACAGTGCTGCTTCCAACTGTGGATTCCTGGATTTTTCCGTGGCACGCATCCCGAGGTTTCCATTTCTACGGCCCGACGCGACGCTCGTTCTTTTGTGGTCTCCTTCGTCGCGGTTTGGGTGCGAGGACTCCCCCGGCTTACTCCGACCACCATGATTTAAGTTTCCATGATTTAAGTTACCCCTCGTTTTGAGTTTATCTTGGAGTTTCCCGAGCTTTCTTTTGACCCTTTTTCTGGGGCGGAGTTTTGGACAGCACATCGGTGTTTCGGCGATATCTTTGCGCACAGGTGTCGGATTGAGGGGCTCTAGGAGGTGTTTTTCATCTGCCCAGCGCAAGGAACACCCTCGAATTTTCTGGGATTTTTCTGAATAATCCCGAAGGTGAAAAATCCCTGTTTACAGGACTTTATGCTACAGATTTTGAGACTGGTTGATTTCGGGGTGGTTCCCTTGTCGAATTTGTATCTCATTGTAGAAAACTCGGATTTGAACGTGCAGGTACTCGTTTCGACCGGTTCGTCGCGAGGATCGCGACAGTATTTTTTTGGGAATTTTCTGTGTATAGCTCGCAGGTAAAAATAGGGCATCTTTAGGACTAAATTCTGGACAGCATGTATTTGGATACTTGTATGCTTATTTGTGTGTATGCTTTGGGGTATTTGTGAGCAGTGATCGCGGCGGTTTATCTGTTTGGGCATTTGGCGGGAAAAGGGATATTGGACAGCAAGGAGGTTTTACAGCCGAGGCTTGTGCGGCATGTACCGTGGATACGGGTTCAGCGGATTGTGCGTGCAAGTGGCCACGCTCTTCACCGACCCCAGGTTTGCCTTGGATTGAGCACTTCGGGTGGGTAAGCTTAATATTGATAAGATTGTTATGTTATGGTGAATGTAAGTGCACTTGTGGGGATGTCACCCCTCTATGACTGATAGCAGCCATATTTGATGTATAATCGATATGAGCGAGAGGTAAGCAAGGAATGGCCTACTTGGGGGAGATTGGTATACCATAGTAGGAATACTTTAGCATGCTTTGCTAATATATGTTTCACCCACTTTTATCGTTTCTGAGGACAAAAGCATGCTTGTATGGACATGTAGTTAGGCCCCCTTTTATTGCTACACTACTTATTGGAACTTGACTTAGGAGAAACCATGCTTTTCCTTTCTCCTTCTTTGTTAGTCAGGTGGTCAGTGTTGCTCGGGTTCGAGCAGGGGTCTGGGTAGTGTAGTCGGGACTTGGTGTCTGGGACAGGTTGGATTAGTTGTGGGGCTTTGCGGCAACCGCGGATATTGGGCGGTTGACCGGATATTTATTTACGCCCCAGATTGGGTATCTGAATTCTCTAGTAGACAGAGTTTCCCACTATTGAGTGCTTTTGCATCTGATTGAGGACCGAGGCTTTCTTTAGTGGATGGAGTTTTCCACTTATCGTTTGCTTGCATCCGATTGAGGTCGGGTCTTTCTTTAGTAGACAGAGTTTCCACTTTGATCATAGTCATGATCAAAGTCCTGCTATACAGAGATACTTGTTACAGAGATACTTGTTACAGAGATACTTTACTCGTGTGGGTCGCTCCCCTCGAGTGCCACTCCGGAGTGTGCGATCGGACGGTTTAGATGCCGATCTGTTACTTACTTTTGTTTCTGATCGGACGGTTTAGATGCCGATCTGTTACTTACTTTGGGATGCGAGCCATGTGGGCCGATCCCGCGGTTTCGAGCCATGTGTGCAGATTCTGCAGAGCAGGCAATTCCAGTTTTACTGGTGGCACCAGATTGAGGTTGTTACAGGCATTTACTTTATTGTTGCACTCGTGTCAGGGGGACCGAGTGGAGTCTAGTAGCTGTGTTTAGACTAGTGCTAGTGTTGTTGGGAACCGTTTGGGGATTGACGGTGGTCCCGAGGTCGTTGTGAGTTAGTCGACCGTTGTGCGAGAGGTTGGTGATCTTGAGACTATCCGCTCTGAGAGAGAGAGCGTGGATTTTGACTATAGCCTGCATGTGCCACTACTAGATAGCAAGTTAGTCCGTTTGGACGCCCTACGTAATTCGTGCCCGTCAGCGGGAGGTGGTCGTAGGTGGGGCGCAGGTTTGACTGGACCAGATGTGGCAGTCAGCTTGATTGGGTCGATTGTGCACTTCATGTGCTAGTGGTTGCATACCATTCTTTGATTTTCCCCTCTTGAGCATTTAGATGGAGGCTTGGTAGCTGTTAGGTGACAACATCGTTCTTGTTCAGTCCCACTTCTTTGGTTATTTTATGTCTCTTGAGGACTTAGTGGGCAGACCATCGGGTCTGGCGGTGGTACCCACTTAGAACTCCCTTTTTGATGTAGTTCTCACACCCTTTGGGGTTTCCCCCCCCCCCCCCTTTTTCCTTCCTTTCCTTTGTTTTGCAGAGTCTTAGCGGGTGTTGCTGATTCTGCGGTTGTTGATCGAGGCCAGGGAGTCGCGAGCTAGATCCCTACCCGTCGTTGGTGAGTAGCGGTACCCCCCTTCAGAGGAGACCTGCAGTAGATTGGCTATTTTGTTTTCCTCTTTTGAGAGACTGTTGTAGTGAGGATGATATGTATTGAGAGCCTGTACACTGATGTATTTATTGGAGATACCTCCCTGTGGAGCTATGAGTTTTGTATCTGAGGATATTGTACGATTATCATTTTTAGGGAGATGGACATTGTTGTATTATTTTCTGTAAAGTACCGGATTTTCGGCACATAAATAAATGTAAATAAAGGTGGTATGAAATACTATTGTTATGAAAGTTGGGGAAGTAAGGAACATTTGGACGCGAGTTGGGCCCAAATCGGGTTAAAATGGAGAGATCTAAAAATTTATTCGAGAAAGGGGGCCCAGATTTTTAGTGGAAAATTTATAGTGTCGAAAAATTCCGAAAAAATTACGGGAGCCCCGTAAATATGTTTTAAGGCCACAGAAAAAGTTTCGCGTTGATCGGAGGCCGGATAGTGGGAACGGGCTCCGCCAACAGTGTCGAAAAATTCTGAGAAAATTACAGGAGCTGTGTAATTATGTTTTAAGGTCACGGTAAAAATTTCGTGTTGATCGGATACGATGATTGCGAGAACGGGGTCCGCCAATGATTCTAGATACAGCGGGACTTTTGGTGGCCCAGAAATGACCCAAAGTGAAAATTTAAATTTTTCTGTGGTAAATTAAGCTGAAACGAAGCCGCCTGTCAAATTTGGACGGAAACGGACGAAAAATGGACAGAAAACAAGACGAAAACGGATTTCCGAAACGGCGACGGCACGCGGCTCGAGGGGTGGCTTGCTGCGCAAGTCACGCAGCTGGCGCTAGGGAAGTGGGCCTTCCTGCGCGGGCAGTGGGCGCGCGCGCCTGGTGCGCACCCATCTGTGGGGTGGACCGCCACATGGCGATTCCCTCTTGGTGGGTGCCACGGACCGGGTCCAATGAACCCTCCTACGTCCTTTTCTTCTTCTTCTTCTATTCTTCCTCCTCCGAACCGAGTTCCAATTTCTCCATCTCCATTTTTCTTCTCCAACCGAGCAAGTAGAGAGAGAGAGAGAGAAAGAGAGAGAGAGAGATGGAGGGGATTTCGTGGATTGGAGCGGCGCAGCGACGACCTCGTGGAGCGCGCAAGATGCTCCAAACAGTCTGGTGATCGCGTGTATGCGCGTGGGGCGGCGCGACGCTATCGAGGTAGGTTTCGTTCGTCGTTTTTACGGTATTTTTGGCACAGTTTGTAGGCCTCATTTTGGACATTAAATTTGACCCCGTACCGTTTTGCGTGTCAAGGACCGTATTTTGCTGTACTATTTTGCGTGCGGGCTCCGTTTTGCGCGCGGGTTCTGACACCGTGCTTCGTTTTGCCCGCGGATGCAGAAAATGTGCGCAGTTTTGAGCGTAAACCCGGAAAACATACACCGATTTGCGTGCAATGTGGAAAAAGCAACGTGCACCGTTTTGCGTGCCAACCCGAGGTACGTGCTCTGATTTACGCGCAGATTGAATTGCTGTGCACCGTTTTGCGTGCAAAGTCTAATATTTTGCATCGATTTGCGTGCAGGACTAGAAAAGCGTGCATCGTTTTGCGTGCAACCCTACAGTTGAACGTGCACCGTTTTGCGTGCAGATTTGAGGTACGTGAGATTAGAGTGGTATCAGAGACTAGGAATAGTCTTAGGTGGTTAGCAACCTTAGGGAGACCCTAGGGATTAGCACGAGAGAGCGTGTGGATTGTTGGGCGAAAGTATTTGATTGGTTATTGCTGTTCCCAAGAAGGATGTTGGGACTGATCGAGGGCGACGAGCTTTCATTCTTCGGATATTACGTTGGCGGCCGACAACGTAATGTTGGAGATGAAAAGGAGTACCCTCCTATACTCTCGCATGATTGAGTCGACGAGCTTTTTTTTTGGTATACGGGCTGCGCATTGCTCAAATGGCTAAGTTTGGGCTAGTTGTTTCGTTGTGGTGTGCATATTGGCGATGACACCACATAGGGAGAGCACCTGTTTTGACTCGAGTCACGGGAGGGCTCGGGGTCAAACAAGGCACACGAGCTGCGATGTCAGGTGACCGCTCTTGTTGATGTGGTCCAGCAGCAGACCGATGCTTCTTGCCGATAAGCGGAGGTTTTCCGCCGGCAGGGAAGCGGATTACGACGCCTAGATGGGCGAGTGACATTATCTCAAGAAAAATGGGAAATAGAGCAAGCTAAGAGGCAACAGTAGAGAGTGTGGCAGGTGGCCGCCGAACTTTCGTCGGCGCACCCTACACCTTCAGCAGGGGGTGTTGTAGGCTGGTGTCAGCTGGTTTGCTGGCAAAGTATGGTTAGTAAGGTCCGGTGAGAGACCGACTCGCATGGTGAATGGTGATCGCTATGTCGCGAGAGCCAAGTTGCTCCTATGGTTCGGTGAACGGGCAATTTGAGGCCCAGTAACGATATACAGTGAGCCCAGTAGTGGGATAAGATTCCTCCCTCTCGATTAACTAGAAGTCGAGTTGTGATTCAAGTTTCGAGGACGAAACTTATTTTAAGGGGGGGTAGAATGTAAAGTACCGGATTTTCGGCACATAAATAAATGTAAATAAAGGTGGTATGAAATACTATTGTTATGAAAGTTGGGGAAGTAAGGAACATTTGGACGCGAGTTGGGCCCAAATCGGGTTAAAACGGAGAAATCTAAAAATTTATTTGAGAAAGGGGGCCTAGATTTTTAGTGGAAAATTTATAGTGTCGAAAAATTCCGAAAAAATTACGGGAGCCCCGTAAATATGTTTTAAGGCCACAGAAAAAGTTTTGCGTTGATCGGAGGCCGGATAGTGGGAACGGGCTACGCCAACAGTGTCGAAAAATTCTGAGAAAATTACAGGAGCTGTGTGATTATGTTTTAAGGTCACGGTAAAAATTTCGTGTTGATCGGATACCCTGATTGCGAGAACGGGGTCCGCCAATGATTCTAGATACAGCGGGACTTTTGGTGGCCCAGAAATGGCCCAAAGTGAAAATTTAAATTTTTCTGTGGTAAATTAAGCTGAAACGAAGCCGCCTGTCAAATTTGGACAGAAACGGACGAAAAATGGACAGAAAACGAGACGAAAATGGATTTTCGAAACGGCGACGGCACGCGGCTCGAGGGGTGGCTTGCTGCGCAAGTCACGCAGCTGGCGCTAGGGAAGTTGTGATAACCGCGGTTTTATATTACCTTTCCGGGCTTCCTTTTAATTTTATTGAACCGTTCTGCTGACGATAGGGGTCCGAGGGTAACTTTTCCTTATTTTCTGGACAGATGATCGGGGCTCGCGGGTATTTTTGGTTAACAAAGCTCACGAAACGGAGACCGGCGGTGCGATCGGTTTTGGATTCCGACCCCCGGATCTCCCAGAATAAATTCCGGAAGTTGGTACCGCAGCCCAGGTGACATACACAATTACCGGGGGCAGACCGAACTCTGGTCCGCTAACAGATCGATTCTGGTCGATCAGTTGAGGTATGGGATTTAAACACCCCTTTTCCCAGTCGCTCGAGTGGTTAATCTTAATTTGGGGTCCAAAATCCACTACGCCCAAACGACTAAATAGTCGGCCTTGGGAATTAGGTTTTCATATATACCTCGCCTCTCATCACCTTGGCATACGATATCCGAGCGTGGACGAGAAGCGGCTCCCCAAAACCCTCGCCCTTCCCATCGGCCGGCGTGGAAGAGAAGAGATTGATCGCCTCCCCGCAAAGATCCGACGAACGCTACAAGGACGATCCCTCTCCTTCGCCCGGTACCGACAAAAAACAAGGTGAGCCGTGCTTTCTTTTTCTTTCCTTGTCGTTTCTCGTTATGAACGAGGGGGAGGGGGGCTTTCTTGATTCGTCGGAGATGGAAGGAGAGGGGCGAGCCACCTGCACGCGGAGCGACGCGCGGGGCAACCCGCGCATGCGGGGGCGCCGCGCGGGGCACCCGCATGCGGGGCGCCGTGTGGGGCAGCCCGCGCATGCGGGGCACCGCGCGGGGGCCGCACCCGCATGCGGGGGCGCCGCGCGGGGCACCCGCATGCGGGGCGCCGCGCGGGGCAGCCCGCGCATGCGGGGGCGCCGCGCGGGGCAGCCCGCGCATGCGGGGGCGCCGCGCGGGGCACCCTCATGCGGGGCGCCGCACGGGGCAGCCCACGCATGCGGGGGCGCCGCGCGGGGCCGCCCGCGCATGCGGGGGCGCCGCGCGGGGCACCCCCATGCGGGGCGCCGCGCGGGGCAGCCCGCGCATTCGGGGGCACCGCGCGGGGCCGCCCGTGCATGCAGGGGCGCCGCGCGGGGCACCCGCATGCGGGGCGCCGCGCGGGGCAGCCCGCGCATGCGGGGGCGCCGCGCGGGCAGCCCGCGCATGCGGGGGCGCCGCGCGGGCAGCACGGCAGCGCGCGGGGGTTTGGTCGCTGCCGTCAGAGGCCGGTTGGCGTTGGGGTTTTCCTTTACTTCGCGTTTAAAGGTTCTTGATCTCCCCGCCCGGGGATCCCGTTTTTGCAGCTTCGGGGAGCGCGCCGGGACGCGGGGAGCCGAGCGTGGTTTTCTACTAGCGACAGGTGGGTTGAATGTGCTAATTAGCATCGATTTCCGACGACCAGTTATTCTAGATATTACATGTTATCGTTTCACTTTACCTGCCACCTATTATCGTACCTTAGATGCTACATGTAATCGCCGCACTTTAGTAGTTAGGTGTATTATGCTCCTGATGTTACATGTTGTTACTTTATCTTCGATTATACTTGTTAGTAGAGTACCTTGATTACACAAGTTATTATCTTACTCTTGTTCATGCATTGTGGCTACTGTGCTCGAGGCTGCAACACGCGCACCCGCGGTTTGGCCACCGCGAAGGGTGCGCTTTTTCGGAAAAGTGGTCTATGACCCGTGTATACCCACGAGGTGACGTAGTGGGGCCCCTTATTAGTTGTGGGGTTTGAGGCGCCGAGGTGTGAGCGGTGCGACCCGTCGGTTTAGTTGTCCGACGTGGTCGGGTTCTGCAGGTACGGTATGGGCCGTCGGTTTAGTTGTCCGACGTGGCCGGGTATTACAGGATACAGGTGTACAGGTTACCTCTCCACCTTGAGAGGGTGGTTGCTCCGGTTGTCTTCACGGTTTGTTTTATTATATTCTCCTGCTCTACTATTTTTACGTCACTGACTTCCCATTTCGTGACAGGGTCCAGTCGGGGGGAGAGGTAGGCGGCGGTGAGGACGGGACCGGAGCAGCTGGGTCGCTGGGGGCCCTGGACTGTATTTCCCCTTTCATTCTTGCATTTCATTTACATTGTAGTTATGTGAGAGGTTTGCGATACCCTCGTGGGGTCGGCGTGGATGTCGGTGTGGGTTGCATTTAGTTACCCTCTTCTGCATTACTCTTCCTTGTATTTCTGTTGGCCATTTGAAAACGAAAAAGGCAAAAGCCAAAGAAAAGATTGCGAAAACCAGTTTTAAAATCTAAGTGTCGTGTGGGCACTGGTTTCAAAACCCTGTGGATTTATGGTTTGCGAAAGGGATTTCAAAACTTGGGTGTCGGGTGGGCACCATTTTCAAAACCTTGTGGATTTATGCTGATTTCGAAACTCGCTTTCAAACGTAAGCGCCGGGTAGGCGCTCTCTTCAAACTGTGGATTTATCCTTTCCAAACTGATCGGCCATACGTTCTAAATAGATTAGAACGCTGGTTGTATGTTAATAATTGTTGTGATTGAATGGTTGTGTATGTTTGGAACATGTACTGAACGCCACGCCGTGCATATACAGGGGAGACTCTGTCCGTTACAGAATGATCCTGTATGTGTGGCGGGTCTGGGCATGCGCTGGGGAAGAGGGGTTCTCTTTTACAAAAAAAAAATGTTTACGTCAAATGTTC
>JAQNDB010003938.1:0-26473 GCA_029204045.2 Tillandsia leiboldiana | reverse complement strand
CTATAAGAGGAAAAATCTTGCTGAAGGTTGCACTGAGAGAAACAGAGCAGGGAAAGAACTATAGGCAGTTGTTCTCGGCCTATTTATAGCCTGGGAAAAAACAATTCAAAAAAATCCCCGGGGTGTCCCCGGTTCGAACGCCCGAAACTTTCGGGCGCCGCAACACGGGTTGCACCGTGCGTCCGACCAGAGCCCGAATCAACCTGGTGACGCCACGTCACCGCAGAACAGCGGACACCAAAACCCACCGCTCACACCGCGCCGCGTGGCCCACCGCGGAAGCCGACGCGTGCATGCCCACGCGCGGGAACCGAGCGTCAACGCGCCCACGTGCCTCCTGCGCCGCCGCCTACGCCCCCTGCCAGGCACGCGTCCGATGACGCCTCACCAGCTCCGTGGACCGGGCACACGTGGACCGGCCAACAAACGGTCGCAACGTGGCCCGCACTGGTCCACGGCTCCCGCGCACCCCGCGCCTGCCCGCACGTCTCAGCGCTGCGCGCCTGCACGCTGCCCGCGCTGGTGCCCGCGACGCTGCCCGCCGTTGTGCCGCTGTGCTCTGCCGCTGCCCGCCGCGCCGGCGCCGGAACAGTACCCAAGCCTCAAAATCCGTGCACGGCATCCGAGCTTCAAAAAATACAAATAAATAGTCCATTTTCATCGTTTTCGCGCGCTGAACCCAAATCCGCTGTCGATTTGCCAAATTCTAACTCCAAAATTTGCCGAATGCATCCAGACAAGTGTTTTTAACCCAAATTTTGCACTGAGTCCAATTCTAATGTCTGTTTCACATGAAACCCCTTCTAAACATTCGACGGGATCATCCGATTACCCTCGTGATCCATTTTAATCCCTGAGTCCAACACTTGTGTCCAATTTGTGCACAAACACTTCCAATACACAGTACAGACCCCAGAAGTCACCCATCGCACTAAAACAGCTCTGCGGAGATCCAGGTCATCACAGACGGGTTTCTACCCAAGGAGCTGCACTCCTTATTGACGAGTCTTAAATCCGAAGGCGCCAATTGCATTACTTGCATTCCCTTTCGGAAGTACCCCGTCCGATTGGCCACTGCCCTAGGAACCGCATTGCGCGCTCACTCCTAACGACGGGTCTCAAATTCGAAGGTGCCATTTTCCATCTCTCTTTTACCCTAGGTTATTTACTCTAGGATAGCTTGGGTGCCCCTAGGACACCAATTTAGGTTAGAGATTTCTTGTTACTCACATTTCACATTAAACCCTAAGTTCTTACTCTAGGGTTGCCAAATGTTCCTAGGACGTGACTTTTCACTCTAACCTTAGAGTTCTTTGACTCTATATTTAACTCTACATTTATCCCTTAGGTTATCCCTAGGTTAAATGCCACTCAATCAACCTACACGTTTTCTTAGGTTATATGCCACACATGCCATATCACTTTAGGTTCTATGCCACATATGCCATATCACTTGGCCTAGATTTTCTCCTAAGTTGAATCCATGCTAAGAACTACAATTAGGTTAATGTTCACTTAAAGTAAGGCTAAACCTTGTAATCGTTTCCTGTCACACCCTGGGGGTTTATTGAAGCAGAAATTAGCGCAATAAATTTTTTTTTTTTAAACATTCCCTCCCTCCGGCACGTGCCCAGACCCGCCACACATACAAAGTCACCCCACAAATGGACAGAGTCTCCTTTGTATGTGTACAACGTCACATTCACAACTTAACTTTAACCACACCAGTCAAGACGAAGACTAAAAGAGTAACTATTAAACATTCCACAATTACATTGACCAACGGAAATTTGAAAGGATAAAGCCACGGGTTTGGAAAACGGTGCCCACACGACACCGTGTTTTTAAAACGTTTTCGCAATCTCTTTTCCGAACGGCATTTAGTTTTGAAATGATAAAACCACGGATTTACAAAACGGTGTCCACACGACACCCGTTTTAAAAACGATTTACAAACTCTTTTTCTGTATTTTAAAACGGCCGTCCAGAATGCCTAACAACAAGCATGGTTAAAATAATCAATCACAGAGTCACAAGTCCACACCAACATCCGCATCATCCACGAAAATAAAAGTCACATGCGTATAGTCTAACCAACTGAAATAAACAGCTACGTAAAAAGGGAAAAATTCCCCAGCATGAATAAGGCTAAATCCTTCTAGTCGCAGCCTCACCGTCATCCCGGGTCCCACCCCTGACCGAACCTGTCACAGTGTGGGAAGTCAGTGACAAAAAGAGTAAACGTAAAATGTGCAAGATGCTAAAAACAACTAAGAGTATCGCTGTAGTGTTCTGGATTTCCCATGCAACCTTTCCGATGAATCCACTATGTAGAACACCTTGTGTGGTGTGTCTGGCCCATGGTGCATCAAAGGGATGCCACAGATGGACCCTGTGAGACATTGTTAGCTGATTTGGCTTTCGGCTGCATATGCCGAATTTAGAAAAGGGTTCGGGCCAATCAGAGGTTGGATTTGGATTCAGCGCGGAAAAACGCTTGAAAACGGCTATTTGCTTGTTAAATTTGGAGTCCGGATGACCAAAAACGGGCTTCCGGAAGTTTTCGGGGATTTTCTGTGCATGGGGGTGACCGTGGACCGGCTGAGCCACGTGCGGCCTATCATGGCCGGCGCACGCAGCTCGGTCCACGGAGATGCGCGGCGGTGCATGCACCGCGGCGGGAGACGCGTGGCGTGCGCGGAGTGGTTGGCGCACGCGGCGCGGCGCAGCGTCCTTGCGCGGCTGCAGTGGACCGGGCGCATGACACGTGGCGGCCGAGGATTGGTTGGCTCACGAGGGCGCGGTCCACGGTATGCGCAGAGGGGCGGCTCGGGACGGCGCGCGCACAGGGGCGCCAGGTGGGCGGTCGACCGCACTCAAGTGCGGACACGTGTCGGCACGCGACAGGCGGGCCGTACCTCCCCCGCTGACCGCGGGGGGACACGTGGCGCGCGGCGGGACCTTTGCACCGCTGTCCCCTTGTTGTGGGGTGACGTGGCATCACCAGAGGTGATTCGGGGCGCGTCGGACAGGAGGTTTACGACCGGGTTTCCGGGGTGCAGTGCGCCCGAAACTTGCGCCCGAAAACCCGGCCCGTTAGTGTTGTGGGCTGGGCCTATAAATAGGGGGCTTTGGGTCACTTAGCTCTTTTTCTGAGCGGTTTTTCACAGGGATTTCTCTGGGCGTTTCTTCCTCTACTTGTTCCTCATTTCACTGAGCATCCCTGGGATTTTTAGGGGCACGCATCCCGAGGTTAGCGATTTTTCGGCGCGGCGCGACCGCTTGTTCCTCCGGCGACCCGCTTCGCCCCTTCTCGGTGTTTGGGCTCCCCCGACTCACCCCGACTTTGGATTTTGCCGATTCTTGTGCCGTTGGACTCACGACAGGTAGGACTTCAACTTATGTGTTTCGAGGTTCCTCGTTTTCCATGCTGACCTGGAGTTTTCTGAGCACCCATTTGACCCATTTATGCTTCGCGGATTTTTGGACAGCACCGCGGTGTTCTAGCCGTATCTTTTCGCTCAGATGTCGGATCGAGGCGATTCAAAAGGAAATTTTCATCTACACTTCGCAAGGAGTCTCCTAGATTTTTCCCTGAATTTTTGGAATATTTTCCGAAGGTGAAAGTCTCCTCCCACTGTAGTGCTTTGACACAGATTTTCTGGACATTTGGATTCGGGGTGTTTCCCTTGCAGAATTGTAACTCAGCGTAGAAAAATCGGATTTGAACGTGCAGGTACTCGTTTCGATGGGTTCGTCGCGAGGATCGCGACAGTATTTATCTTGGATTTTTCCGGGTATTTTTCACAGGTGAAAATAGACAGATAGTGGACTATTGTAAAATTGGGCAGATTCGGTTGGAATATTATATTAATTTATGTATGTTCCTTTGGGGTATTTTGTACAGAGTTGTGGTGACTATTTTGGACTGAGCGTGGGATTCACTTTTGGGTCAGGGATTAGCGCTCGAGGTGGGTGATGTTGTAAACCTCCTACTTGTGATTTATCACTAGGCCTATTAGAATGCTCTCGATCATGTTGTTAGTAGAATTGTGAGATGGACCTAGCATGCTTGTATGAGATCCTGGTTTCTTCGTTAATAATTGCATTGTTAGAAAACTACAAGTTAGTAGATTGTGTTTCCATGCTTTAGATATGTAGTATAATTACTTGGAAATCATGCTAAATCCATATCATGTTGAATGTTTAATGAAAGGTTGGGACATGTGGTTAGAGTACTTAAAATGGTTCATTAAGAAAAGGACTTTTGCATGCTTGAATGGTCACCTAGATAGGCCACCTTTTTTCTGCTACACTATCATGCTGGAATTGACTTAGGAGAAACCATGTTTCATTCTTTCTTCAGTCACTTAGACATAGGGGATAGTATGCTCTGATTAGAGCAGGGACTGGGATAGTGTAGTCAGCTTTGGGATTTGGGGACAGGCAGGTTTGAGGACAGGGTACTTGCGGCAACCGCGGATTTTGGGCGGTTGACCGGACTGTTGTTAGTGCATCAGATTTGGGGATAGGGGATCGGGACTTCTTTAGTGGATGGGTTGTTCCCACTTAAGTAGAGTCTTGGTCCAGTCCTACTATATCGGGTTGCTTGTGACCGTGCCGGTCAGGAGCCGGTCTGTTGCAGTACTTGAGACCGTGCCGGTCAGGAGCCGGTCTGTTACAGTACTTATGACCGTGCCGGTCAGGAGCCGGTCTGTTGCCTCTGGGATGGGACCGTGTCGGTCAGGAACCGGTCTGCATCCCGCAGCCGAGATGTGAGTTAGTGGGCATAGTAGGTAGGACCGGTGTTCACCGGTGTCTAGATTGGGTTACCCAGGCAGGCATATGTATACTCTGATGTATGCATTTAGCTACTCTTTTAGCTTATTACTTTAGAGGCGTCTTAGTGGTAGCTTTTATCAGTTGTTATACGTATAGCTCACCACCTTGTTTTATTTCTCCGCCTCTTGTAGTCCTAGTGGGCAGGTCTGTGATAGAGGTTTACCCACTAGGGGAGGCTACTGTTTTTATAGTAGTTCTGACCCCCCACTGTTTTTCCTTTTCTTGTCCCCTTTGTTTTGCAGAGTCATCTGCCAGAGTTGCGGGACCCTCTTCCCAGGATCGAGGTAAGAGGATCGCTGACTAGATAGCTACTACCCCGAGCTCGAGTTTAGTAGTTTTGTTGTATCCCCTGTACACTCAGAGGGTTGTATTTTCTTTTATTTTGGGTCTGGCTGCGGCCAGCTGATTGTATTTATTTCGTGAGCTGGGAGAGACACATGTATATTTTTGAGAGATTACTGTACTTTTATTTCCAGCATTTGTCTGAGATGTACTAGTTTTAGTTTAGCTCTGTTTTTGTGCTCCTGTATTATTTCATTTATATCTGAGCAGGTTACCAGCGCTTCGTGTACACGGGAAATACCGTGTGCACGGCGGATCTGTGGACGAGCCCGGGTTCTGGTTAACACCCGGGGCGTGACAGATTAGGTGGTATCAGAGCTTAGGGATAGGTCAGTTGGGACTTAGGAAACCCTAGGCTTTTTGGCAGACCCTAGGAAGGCAGGGCGTGAGTGACGCGATATTTTGCGAAAGTCGGCAATTTATTATTAAACTCTTCCTGTGAGTGGAGAGGGACTGGCATATCCTATTTCTGGGGGACCATTATGTTGGCTGCAGACGACATAAGGTTACAGAAATAGGAGGATGACCATGACTTTCGCTGGATTGGGTCGAGAGTGGTTTGTGTTGGGTTATATGTAATAAGGATCTAAATAGGGGAAAAAACACCTAGAGGGGGGTGAATAGGTGTAAACGTATAAACACTCAAAAATCGTTGCGATAAAAACCCAATGCGGAAATAAAAAAATAACTCGCAAGATTTTTACGTGGAAAACTCCATCACCGGAGTAAAAAACCACGGGACCGATAACACGGCAGAAATCCACTAGAATTAAAACACGTACAAGGTGATTTACCGTACACACTTACGACTCAACCTTTTCCATATGCTCCTAGAGGATCTTCTCCGCTCGCTCCGCGACGCTTCTCGAATCCACGATCTGCGCCCAACGCCGAATCCACGGCGTCCAACGTCGAATCCACGACGTCCGACCGAGTCCACGGTCTTCACCCAATAGCACCCTTCGAATCCACGAACGTGCCTCGCTCCGAATCCACGAGAGCGGTTGAACCTTGAATCCACAAGGACACGCGAATCCACGCGCCGATTTCTGGGGTAAATCGTTGTTTTTGGTGGTGATGATCCGCCGAATACTTAGATCAAAGATAGATCGGAAATACCATCTAAGTATTCATTAGTTTGATTCAACTCAAGATGTGAGTATGAAAACCTAGAATCAAACTAATCAATATAGATGAAGAAACATAGAGTATTCTCTAATGATTTCCTTTCTTCTCTATATGTGGATCTAGAGCCGTATAAGATGATATATGAAAATGACGGCTATGTGGATTAACCCTAGAAAAATGAATCATAGGGTCTATTTATAGGTTAGAAACCCTAGGAAGGAGATAAGAATAAAAAACCTACCATTTCTGGAAATTTTACGGACGGCGATCCGGATCGGATTAGCTGTGATCCGGATCGTCGTAACGAGACAGGTAGTTCCAGAAAAACGAAGGTTCGGGATCCGGATCGAAGTGCTTGATCCGGATCGTTCATACAGTTCACCAAACATCAACGTTCGGGATCCGGATTGCGAAGCCTGATCCGGATCGTTCAAGGAAAATGGTAAACTCAGTGTTCGGGATCCGGATCAAGAGAGGCTACGATCCGGATTGAACTGGTGTATGAACGAACCACCTTCGGGATCCGGATCGAACAACCTGATCCGGATCCTGAGCATGTCCCAAGTCCAGTTTTTTATTTTTATGCAATGAAAGATTCTTCCAAGTGTTTCTACACTACAAGAAGTATTCGGATCACACAAAATCTTTAGTTAAACATACATGATCCTTTTGAATTCTTCTTTCTTGAGATTGAGTTAAATGATCCAACTTTCTTCACCTTCAATCTTCAGGACTTGAAACTTTCACGAAACTACGCCAACTCAAATTCTGTAACAATCTCCCCCTTTGGCGGTTTCGTGACAAAACACAGATCCACTAAAGAAAATTCAAAAAGATATTTTTGTTGCTATCACCATACAACAAAAATTTACAATGGAGATCCAAAAACTTAAAAACATGAGATAAACTCCTAAAACAGACTCTAGACTTAGACATCTGTACTCTCTGCACAAAGAAATCATTCTTGACAAAAAGAGATCGTTAGATACCTCAAGAATATTTAACATTCAAAACCTAGTACAGAGATAGAGTTTATCTGATCATCATGACATTTGAGAATTCAGATATGTAAGAGAATCATAGTCAAAAACCAACATATCTTCTATGCAATCAAAAACCAAATGTCACATTAGTGAACATCAACTTGTTAGTTATATTACATGCCTAAATAGTTAGTCGAATAGTTAGTCGAGGCATGCATTCAAACAAATGAAAACCAAAAGTTGAAGTTCTACTTACCTTTCAAGTTGAGGTTATACTTACCTCGATGTTCACACATTCACATCATCATTGTTCAAGTTCGATATTCACATCATCATTGTTCAAGTTCTTGTTCAAGTTCTCTCTAAACTCTCTCCCCCTTTTTGTCACAAACAAAGCCAAAATTACAAAAATTAAGGAGAGTTAAATAGAACAAAATAAAGAAACTCCTGAGAACTAAATAAGAACAACAACTTAAAAACCTGCAAAAGAAAGATTAGAGAAAAGAAAAAAACTTTATGCAGAGTCGTCGGAGCTGATACACCCAAGCTTCTGAAACATTTTCTTGATCCGTTTGTTTATAGAAGCTTGTTCCTTCTTAACTTCTTTGATATCCTCTTTCATTTCAGCGACATCAGTAGCCATGCGCTCTTGCTCGTTTGAGAGTCGCTGTTGTTCCTTAAAGATTGAACTCACTGACGCATCATCATCAGAAGTGGATGGAGGTGCCTGCTGTGCTGGTGGAACAGGATGAGTTTCTGCCGGTGCAGAGGTTGTCGCTTGTTGTTGTTGTGCTCGTTGCCGGTGAGGAGGTATTAAGGGTTCATCTTGTTTAGTCGATAAAGACTTCACAATTGTTGTCTCATTAATGGTGCCCAAACTGTACATGTATGAGCTCGCACTTGTATCGACTTTAAACTTTCTAAGGATGCGCATGATAATCATTGGGTAGGGTAGTCTCTCTGTGGGGTGAGAATGTTCCACATACCGCGCCATCCTTGACCAAATGAGATAAGGAATATTCAAGTTTGCTCCCATCAATGCGGCCGGGTTTCCAAGAAGATAAAGGAATAACATCCTTTCCCATCGAAGAACCTTCGTATTCATGTTGGGAAGAATGTTGTAGCAGACAATGAAGTTTATATATCTATACTCTGGTCGAAGCTCTTTAGAGAAAACAGAGTTTCCGGTTGACAAAGTATCCGGAACACAGATTCCATTGACTACAACTCTCCAGGAGTTGGTGTTGAAGCTTTGAGTTTTTAGGTAATGGAGTCCATCAGCTCTGGCTGTCATACCTAGCACATCTCCAATCAGTTGGGGTGTGACTTTGATTTTGATATTTTTAACCAAAGTATGAAATTCTCGACGTCCATCATTGTGATCAATTAGACTTGCAGCGTTCTGATAAAACATTCGAACTGAGTGTGGACAGTACCCAGTAGTCTCAGGGAAGTTGCAAATTTGAGCAAGACCAACCTGGTCAAACAAAATCCCAAAAGCTGCAGATCGTTCCTTCATCGGTTTGACATTGACATGTCTCTCGCCAATGCATTCCCTCTTCTCAAAGTCCTTGATTCTTGCGGAGCTGATGAAGTCTTGTGGAGGAGGCTGGCTAGCAACTGGTTCCTCAATGGTAATTCCCTGAGCACTGCCTCTTTTTCTTGCACCAGTTTTTCTTTTTGTTCCAATTGGACTTGGTTCCATTGGCGCTTTCCCTTTTTCAGCTGCAGTAGGTTTTGAAGCTTCAGCAGTTGCTTTTCCTTTGGAGATAATGGGAGCAGCTTGCTCGACTTCGAGGTTATCCCAGTCAATTGATTCCGTCTCCGACTCCGTGTCGGAATCATCCTTAGTCTTCTTTGCTTTCTTAGCCTTCTTAGGCTTGGCAGTATCCTTGACATGTACCATGGCAGCAAGTAGGAAAATAATCCAAGTGATCACCATTTTGATTGCTAGTGAAAAATGTATCCTGTGAAGACCAACTCAAGAACACATGAAAAATTGTTAATTTTCAATAATTTGAAAAATTGTACCCAAACAATCATAATCATGTAGAGAGACTAAGAATCAAATTAGTTTTGCAAAAGGACTTTTAATAATAGATCAATTGCATGTTTTTCGAAAATCCTTATTATATGCCCTAAAACCGAAATTTTAGAAATCGAAGCCTAAAAATCTGTTAATCAGGAGAATACCTAGCATATAATCAAAACTAATCTACCCAGAGTTCTTATTTCAAAAGAAATTTGATCAAAAACCATCCACAAACAAAATTGATCCAAGAAAAACATCACGTTTGAGGAGGAATAGAGAAAACCGGTGAAAAACCGAGATTTTGATCAATAAAACTTACTTGGAGTTGAAGAACTTGAGTTTGAAAGCTTCCAAGAAGGATGAAATCTAGAGAGAGAGGCTCTGGAAACTTTGGAACAAAAGATTGGAGTAAAAGAAATCAAAACCCTTTTGTTCTTCATAAAACCCTAGCCGCGATCCGGATCAGACCATGCTTGCGATCCGGATCGGCTACCCGCAGTGAGAAACTGCGTTCGGGATCCGGATCGGCAGGTCCAATCCGGATCGTCAGCCCGCAGGAGAATACCTGCGTTCGGGATCCGGATCATCTTGCCCGATCCGGATCGGCTCCAACTTTTTCTTTAGAAAATTTCAGAGAAATTCAAGAAAAACCAGAAAAAGATTGTAAGCACAAATGTGTATCAACTTTAAACAAAAATCATCGTTTCATACAACAAGAATTAGATTATGCCAAATCTATCAATAATATCCAAAAATGAAACGAGAATTTACAAAAATTAAATCCCTTAAAGTTGAACACCTTCAATTACATCTAACTTAATTGATCTTATGAGTAATGCCTTTATCAAATCATCAATTCAATAAAGAAAATGAAATACAAAGATCAATAGATGTTTGAAATCCCAAATATAGTAGATAATGTATCTAGACAATCTGTTGAAGAGAGTGGCTCTTTGAGCATCTTTCTTTAAAAACCCACCTTATACCAACCTTGAAATTTGACGGAGTCAAGTATTTCAACATGCATTTTACTTAATCAAAAATTGAACAACCATGCTTGGTATACATGTGGTAGCTGCACACAATACTCGGACGACCGAGGTGGTAGCTCTTTCCTCCATGTGGTGGTAGTTTTCACACTCCTCATTGGGATGTAACTCTTTCCACATCTTTTGAGCATTTTACTTTTCTTTGACTCCCCCTCAATTGGCTATCAATTATTTAAGATATAAAGTATTCAACCAAATATTGATCTCGATTTCATACTCGACTAAGCAGTCAAATAAGATAATGACTATACCAAGAGATCATTGAGAGAGAGAAATTGACTTTGATCACTCAGAAGATGATTTAATTAACATAAATGATCATTGCAACAATAAAATATTATGATGGCAAAAGCATAATAAATTTCTAAATGTGCGAAAAGATGCAATTAAAGTCAATTATGATCTATGCTCAATTAATGTCCTATGTACAAACATAGATAATGATCAGAACAAAACAAAAACAAAACCTATCCTAAGCAAAGGTTTCAAAAAGAAGTTTATTTCAAGGAAAGCATTCCAATTGCTTTTCGCAAATGAATAAAACGTTTTTGATCCAAAGGTTTTATCAAAATGTCAGCTAATTGATCCTCAGTTGAAATATATGAAAGTTGAAGAGTATTTGATTCAACTAGCTCTCTAAGAAAATGATATCTAAGTTCAATATGTTTTGTTCTAGAGTGCAACACAGGGTTTTTAGAAATGTTAATTGCACTTGTGTTGTCACAAAGAATTGTTACCGAAGATGCTGAAATCCGGAAGTCGCTCAACATACTTTTCATCCAAATGAGTTGGGTTGAACAACTACCCGCTGAAATGTATTCCGCTTCGGCAGTCGAGAGTGCTATGCAATTCTGCTTTTTACTGTGCCATGCAACAAGGCAATGGCCAAGATAGAAGCATGCACCACTCGTACTTTTCCGATCATCCACTGATCCTGCCCAATCGGCATCTGAGTATCCAACAATATCCAAACTTGTTCCCATAGGATACCAAATTCCGAAATTAATTGATCCTTTGATATACCGGATGATCCTTTTCACCGCTTTCAGGTGAACCTCCTTTGGTGCTGATTGATATCTCGCGCAGATCCCAACACCAAAAGATATATCCGGGCGACTAGCCGTGAGGTAAAGTAGACTTCCAATCATACTTCGATACAGTTTCTCGTCTACATTCTCACTTTGTGATTCACTTCCAAGTCCCTTGTGGCTAGTTCCCATTGGAGTCGGAAAATCCTTCGAATTTTCAAGATCAAACTTTTTAACCAACTCCATTGCATACTTGGATTGACTCAAGTGAATACCTTCATCATTTTGTTTAATTTGCAATCCAAGGAAATAAGTCAATTTGTAATAGCCGCGGGTTTTCGAACCGCTTTTAGGCAAAGGGGTCCGGGGGTTTGATTTTCTTTTGTCATTCTGGGCAGGCCGTCGGGGGCTCGCGGGCATTTTTTTTTGAGAATAAAGCTCGCGAAGCGGAGGCCGGCGGCGCGATCGGATCGGATTTCCGACCCCGGAAGCTCCCGGAATAAATTTTCGAAGTTGCTGCGGTTCGGGTGTCCGGCACGTCCCTTTTGAGGTAAACCAGACCCGGATTTAACGATATTTTTTGATTCAAGCTAGTTAATTCTTTCGCACCGGCTCAGTCTAATTTTCTGTAAATTTTCGGGATCCGACATAAATTAATTTAATTTATTTCGTTCTATCTATCCGGGTTAATTTGGGGCTAGGTTAGCATTTGGAGTTGGACGCGGGTTGGGCTCGATCGTACCAAAATAGCTAATTAATTGGGGGTTTGAGAGGTGAGGGTTGGGAACCCCTTCTCAGTCTGCTACCCCTTTGGCACGCACGACCCGAGCGAAGACGGTCGAGGAGAGGGGAGAACGCCGCATCCCCACCACCACCACACCGGACCTACGAGAACGGACGATCCCCTCTTCCCAAACCTTCGTCGTCCTCATCAAGGTGAGACGGGAATTTAGTTTCTTTTTCCTCGTGTTGAGTTCTTGATCATCTTGACCGGAAGGGGTGAGGCACAGGCGGCGGATTTCCCGGAATCCGCCGCACGTGCGAAGAAACCCCCCCCCCCATCCGGCGCCCTCATGCGACCCGCACGGGCCAGGCGGCGCCCAGCCCCCCCCGCGTGCGGGATGACCCGCACGGGGCCGGGCGCACGCCCAGCCGCGTGCGGGATGACCCGCACGGGGCCGGGCGGCGCCCAGCCCCCGCGTGCGGGATGGCCCGCACGGGGCCGGGCGCACGCCCAGCCGCGTGCGGGGTGACCCGCACGGGGCTGGGCGACGCCCAGACCCGCGTGCGGGGTGACCCGCACGGGGCCGGGCGGCACGCCCAGCCCGCGTGCGGGGTAGGCCGCAGGGCTGGGCGGCGCCCAGCCCCGCGTGCGGGGTGACCCGCACGGGGCCGGACGCGCGCTCAACCCCACGTGTGGGGTTGCCCGTACGGAGCTGAGCACGCGCACGGCCCGCGTGCGGACGGGGAGCCGCGAACCCGACGAGCGGTTCGCCCGCCTCTCGTCTTCATCCGCGTCTGAGCGTCGCTTTTCTCCTCGCGGCAGGTGTGCGAAGGAGCCGAGCGGGAGTACCAGGACGCGAGGGAGCGGAGCGTTGACGCCTACTAGCGACAGGTGGGTTGAGTGTGATATTTGGCATCGAACCACATTGATTGTTTTAATTTAAATATTATATGTTACCGTTCACTTCAGTAATCATTATTCTAGATGCTACGGATTATTGCTACACATCGATAGTTACGTGGTCTCGTGTTTTGATGCTTCAGCTACCGTCTTTCCTTCGACTATGCTAATAGTAGGGCAACATGAGTTTACACGCCTCTACCTTATTCTGATTCATGCATCATGGTTACTGCTTTACTATTTCATATACATTGCGATTACTGCATTACTATTGCTCATATATTGTGGTTACTGTGCTCGAGGCTGCAACACGTGCACCCGCGGTTTGGCCACCGTGAGGGGTGCACTTTTCCGGAAAAGAGGTCGTAGGACCCGTGTATACCCACGAGGTGACGTAGTGGGGCCCCTTATTAGCTGTGGGGTTGAGGCGCCGAGGTGCGAGCGGAGCGACCCGCCGGTTTAGTTGTCCGGCGCGATCGCGGTGCTGCAGGTACGGTATGGGCCGTCGGTAGTGGACCGACGCGGCAGAGTATTACAGGATGCAGATATACAGGTTACCATTTTTCCCCCCCCCAAAAGGGTGGTTGCTCCGGTTGTCGCCACGGTTTGTTTTTATTATTCCCCCTGCACGGCATTTTTTAGTCACTGACTTCCCACTTCGTGACAGGGCCCAGGCGAGGGGAGAGGTAGGTGGCGGTGAGGACGGGGCGGACACAGCGGGACCGTTGGAGACCCTGAACTTTATACTTTCCTTTTCTTTTCAGCTTTTCATTTATATTGTGGGCATGTGTGAGGTTCCCGATACCCTTGTGGGGTCGACGTAGATGTCGGTATTTGATTATCTGTTTATGCACTACCTTTCCCTTTATTTCCTACTGGCCATTTGAAAAGCGAAACAAAAACAAAGAAAAGATTGCGAAAACCGTTTTCAAAGTCTAAGTGTCGTGTGGGCACTGATTTCAAAACCTTGTGGATTTATGGATTGCGAAATGAGCTTTCAAAACTTGGGTGTCGTGTGGGCACCGTTTTCAAAACCCTGGGGTTTATGCTGATTTCGAAACTCGTTTTCAAAACTTAAGTGCCGGGTGGGCACTCTTTAAAAACCGTGGATTTATCCTTTCAAGTTGAAGTGGCCATGCGCTTAAATATTTAGAATACTGGTTGTATGTAATTGAATGTTGTGATTGAATGGTTATGTTTGCTTGGGAGATGTATTCAACCACACGCCGTGCACGTACAGGGGAGACTCTGTCCGTTTGCAGAGAGATCCTGTATGTGCGGCGGGTCTGGGCACGCACCGGGGAAGAAAGAGACCTTTCAAAAAAAAAAAAAATGCCGTTTCCGCTAAAACAAACCCCCGGGGCGTGACAGATTAAGATGGTATCAGAGACTTCATTCAATCACAACAGCTAGTGCCGACATCCGTGGGAATGCCTCACATACCTACGAATAAATGAAATGGGTGGGGCATAGGATTTTAGAACGTGAGTGAACGGGGGGCGGGAGTTTGAATCTTTCCTCGCATAAAAGGGTACACTGGTTGTAGTTACTGTCTAATTTTGACCTTCTTGTGAGTGACAGATATGGCCCGTACAAGGTCATCGGCGGGGGACGCCGAGGCGGATGCGACAACGTCGACGGCCGCGGAGAACCAACTCCTGCGGCAACAATTGCGGGAAATGGCGGGGCAATTGGCTACCCTCACCGATCACGTACGCCAGATGACGCAGCAGCAGGCCGCACCTGTGACGGCCGCCCCGGTCCCTCCGCCGGGGCCGACAGCACCGGCCGCGGCACCGCCGACAGCACCACCACCAGCGGCGACTACGGGGCCGGCGCCAGGGACAACTAGCCGGGTTATTCTGGAGGAAACGGTGGTCACGCCTACCCCTATCGCGGCTGCCGCCGCCACGAGTGGAGGGGGGGTTGTGATGACCGAACGGGATCGAGTGCGGGCCAACTTGAAGGACTTTAAGAAGCACGACCCGCCCACGTTCGAAGGGGACACGACAGATCCGTGGGTCGTGGAGAACTGGGTGGGGTCAATGGAGAAACTCTTTGAAGACTTACTTATGGAGGATCACGAGCGGGTTCCCCTAGCCGTCCATTGCTTGGAAGGGAATGCCCGTTTGTGGTGGAAGACGATACGCCCCGATCCTGCTAAGGGTACCGCTCTTCCGTCCTGGACAACTTTCAAGAAGGAGCTGTTCGAGGCCTTCTTCACCAGCAGCGTCAAGAAAAAGTTGGAGGATGACCTAAACCACATTCAACAAGGGGACCGGACGGTCATGGAATATCAACGGGAATTCGTCCGACTAGTAAATTGCGTCCCGTTCGTCGCACGGGACGAGGCTCACAAGGCACAACTCTTCGTCGATGGCCTGCGAAGCGACATCTTCGAGGTGGTGAACGCGGCTGGCCTGCATACCTTTCAGGGAGTGGTCGACAAGGCCACCACGGTGGAGCGGGGTTTCGCTGTGACCCGTGCCAGAAGGGAGAACGCGGCGCGGCTAAGGGATCAGAAGCGACACCAGCAAGGCTGGGGGAGGGTTCTTCCAGCGGGAGCCGACCCCCCAAAAGATGGAGACCGCCGACAGGACCCCGGGGCGCGCCAACAGGAGGGCCGAGGCCGTGGAATAGGCCTTGTGTCATATGCGGGGGAGGACACCTGACGGGAGAGTGCCCCCAAAGAGACGACCATTGTTTCAGGTGCGGCAAACGGGGGCACTTCCGCCGCAACTGCCCCTTAGGCGGGGGATCGGCGCCCATGGGAGCACCTACGCCCAGGCCACAGCACTCAGGGCGGGGAAAAGCTCCTATGGCGTCGGCTTCCAGACCCCCCGCACCACGGCGTGAGGAGGACCGGCAACCACAACCAGGCGGGAGGGTTTTCTCAATGACCCGCCAAGGGACTGATCCACCGGAGGACGCTCTTGCAGGTACTACTTCCGTTTTGAATTCCCGTGCTAGAACTCTTTTCGATACCGGAGCAACGCACTCGTTCATTTCTCGTGATTTCGTTTTCATGCATAACCTCGATGAGACACCCCTCCAAGCCTCCTTGACGGTGCAAACGGCGGGAGGGACTCTGGAGGCGACCAGTTTGGGTGGCCGCCTGCCCGATTATGTTGGGACGGTTGGTCTGCCCTTGGGACTTGGCGGTGATCCCTTTGAAGGAGTACGACGTGGTGTTGGGCATGGACTGGCTCACAAGGTACCAGGCACTCATTGATTGCGACAAGCGACAACTGCGGCTGCAAGAACCGGGCTTCCCCGAACATGTGTACATAATGGGCAAGAGCATCTCCTTCCCGGCGGTTATTTCAGCGGCACGGGCCAGAAGACTGGTTGAGGGGGGGTGCGTGGCCTATCTAGCATCGGTGGATTTGGCTACTCGACCCTCGACGACACTTGCAGATATCCCAGTGGTGAGGGACTATCCTGACGTTTTCCCCGCGGAGTTGCCGGGGATGCCTCCGGAGAGGGAGGTGGAGTTCCCTATTGAGCTGCTGCCATGCACGCAGCCTATTACGAAGGCCCCTTACCGAATGGCCTTCGCGGAGCTGAAGGAGCTTAAGGCACAACTGGAAGATCTCTTGGACAAAGGGTTCATCCGACCGAGTGTGTCACCCTGGGGCGCACCGGTACTCTTTGTACGGAAGAAAGATGGAAGCCTGCGGCTCTGCATTGACTACAGAGGGATAAACAAAGTCACGGTGAAGAATAAGTACCCCCTACCCAGAATCGACGACCTCTTCGATCAGTTACGGGGAGCGACGGTCTTCTCCAAAATTGACCTACAGTCGGGCTATCATCAACTCCGAGTTCGAAATGAAGATATCCCCAAGACCGCCTTCCGGACTCGATACGGCCACTACGAGTTCACGGTGATGCCTTTCGGGCTTACGAACGCCCCCGCTGTTTTCATGGACATGATGAACCGGATCTTCAGACCCTTCTTGGATCGGTTCGTGGTAGTCTTCATCGACGACATCCTGATTTACTCCACTACCGACGAGGAGCACGAGGACCATCTACGGACGATCCTGCAAACCCTCAGAGAGCAGAAGCTGTTCGCTAAACTCTAGAAGTGTGAATTCTGGCTGCGGGAAGTTGGCTTCCTAGGGCATGTGATCTCGGCACAGGGGATCGCTGTGGACCCCAAAAAGGTAGAAGCAGTGGTAGACTGGCGGCCGCCGACGTCGGTGACAGAAGTACGAAGTTTCCTAGGGCTGGCAGGATACTACCGGCGTTTCGTTGAGGGTTTCGCAAAGATCGCTACCCCTTTAAACCGATTGACCAGAAAAGGCGAGAAGTTCATATGGACGGCCAAGTGCCAGGAGAGTTTTGAGGAACTCAAGAAGAGATTAACTAAGGCACCAATACTGGTGCTGGCCGACGCCCGAGAGGATTATGAAGTGTACTGCGACGCGTCAAGGATCGGTCTTGGAGGTGTTCTGATGCAACAGGGGAAGGTGATCGCCTACGCGTCCAGGCAGCTGAAGGACTACGAAAGGAACTACCCGATACACGACTTGGAATTGGCCCGCCGTGGTCTTCGTTTTGAAACTGTGGAGGCATTACCTTCTTCGGAGTCCACTGCAACGTTTCTCAGATCATCAAAGTCTTAAGTACATCTTTACCCAAAAAGAGTTAAACTTGCGGCAGAGACGGTGGCTCGAGTTGCTGAAGGATTACGACTTGACGATCCAATATCACCCCGGAAGGCAAATGTGGTGGCAGACGCACTGAGCAGAAAAGGGCATCGGGACGGGGCGTCGGAGAGCGCGCTGACAAAGCAGGACCACCTGATCGCGGAGTTCGCTGCGAATGCAGTTGGAGGTGGTGCCTGCGGTCACAGTTCTGCAACTCCTAGCCTTGGTGGTCAAGCCGACGCTATTCGAGAAGATCCAGGAGGGACAGCAGACCGATCTGCACCTACAAGGCGCTTACGAGACAAGATTCCCCAGGGTCAAGAGATTGACTTTGCGGTGAAAGACGACGGCACCCTATGTTTCCGCGGGCGTGTCTGTGTGCCGGATTCACCAGAGTTGAAGAATGAAATCTTAGCGGAGGCACATCGAGCCCCTTATGCGGCACACCCGGGGGGCTACGAAGATGTACAGGATCTCAAACAGACGTTCTGGTGGCCTAAGTTAAAGAAGACGTGACGCGATACGTAGCCCCCCTTGCTAGTATGTCAACAGATAAAGGGCCGAACACCAGCGGACCAGCAGGGAAGCTACAACCGTACCGCTACCAGAGTGGAAATGGGGACCAGGATCGACCATGGATTTGTTTGTCACTTGGATTCCCACTGTCACAACAGGGCCAGCGACGCGGATCTGGGGTTGTAGTTGAACAGGTTTACCAAGTCAGCACACTTCCTAACCAATTCACACCACTTGGACCGCGAACGGCTAGCTCAGTCTACAGCGAGAGCGTGAGACTACATGGGGTACCGCATCGATCACCTCGGACAGAGACCAGCGCTTTGTCTCGAAGTTTTGGCAAAGGTCTCCAGCAGGCCATGGGGACCAAGTTAACATTTCAGCACCGCCTTCCACCCTCAGACGGACGGACAGTCAGAGCGCACGATACAAACCCTAGAGACCTGCTTCGCCCTGTGTGCTTGATTGGGGAATCGGTTTGTCACGCTACCTACCTCTGCGTGGAATTTGCCTACAACAACAGCTACCAGGCCAGCATTCAGATGGCGCCCTACGAAGCACTGTAGGAAGAAGGCGCTGCCGATCCCCGATCTCTGTGACGACTTGGGAGAGCGGAAGACTTTTGGGACCCGACTTAGTGGAAGAAAACTGAAGGAGAAAGTGCGCCTTATCAGACAGCGCTTGCTGACCGCCCAGAGGTCGACAGAAGAGTTACGCAGACCAGAGGCGCCGGGACTTGGAGTTTCAAAAGTGGGGGAACATGTGTTTTTGCGGGGTCTCGCCATCCAGAGGAATCAGCGGTATTCGGGCTAAGGGGCAATCTGAGCCCACGGTTTTGGGGCCATTTGAGATTCTAGAGACGTATCGGCCTAGGATCTTACCGCCTCGCCCTACACACCAACCTCGACCGAGTCCACGATGTGTTCCACGTATCAATGCTGTCGGAAATATCTCCCCGACCCATCACATGTCCTGGACACTCTGCACTCGAACTTAAGGAGGACCTAGCGCTTCGAAGAAACCCCAGTGAAGATCCTGGCAAGGGAAACAAAATCACTACGAAAGTCGGGCTATCCCCTACGTGAAGGTACATTGGAGCAACCATGAAGAGCGAGAAGCCACTTGGGAACTTGAATCCAATTGAGGGAGTGCTACACCGACGTTTCACTCCTATCCGGGTTTTGAGTTTTCGAGGACGAAACTCGTTGTTAAGGGTGAGTGGTGTAAGAGCCGCGGGGTTTTCGAACCGCTGTTTAGGCAAAGGGGTGTCCGGGGGTTTGATTTTCTTTTGTCATTCTGGGCAGGCCGTCGGGGGCTCGCGGGCATTTTTTTTTGAGAATAAAGCTCGCGAAGCGGAGGCCGGCGGCGCGATCGGATCGGATTTCCGACCCCGGAAGCTCCCGTAATAAATTTTCGAAGTTGCTGCGGCGTTCGGGTGTCCGGCAGTCCCCTTTTGAGGTAAACCAGACCCGGATTAACGATATTTTTTGATTCAGCTAGTTAATTCTTTAGCACCGGCTCAGTCTAATTTTCTGTAAATTTTCGGGATCCGACATAAATTAATTTAATTTATTTCGTTCTATC
Organism: Tillandsia leiboldiana; assembly: GCA_029204045.2. Taxonomy (NCBI): domain Eukaryota; kingdom Viridiplantae; phylum Streptophyta; class Magnoliopsida; order Poales; family Bromeliaceae; genus Tillandsia; species Tillandsia leiboldiana. The sequence continues at coordinate 6,690 of JAQNDB010003938.1, read as the reverse complement.
TATCCGGGTTAATTTGGGCTAGGTTTAGCATTTGGAGTTGGACCGGGTTGGGCTCGATCGTACCAAAACAGCTAAGTAATTGGGGTTTGAGAGGTGAGGGTTGGGAACCCCTTCTCAGTCTGCTACCCCTTTGGCACGCACGACCCGAGCGAAGACGGTCGAGGAGAGGGGAGAACGCCGCATCCCCCACCACCACCACACCGGACCTACGAGAACGGACGATCCCCTCTTCCCAAACCTTCGTCGTCCTCATCAAGGTGAGACGGGAATTTAGTTTCTTTTTCCTCGTGTTGAGTTCTTGATCATCTTGACCGGAAGGGGTGAGGCACAGGCGGCGGATTTCCCGGAATCCGCCGCACGTGCGAAGAAACCCCCCCCCCCCCCATCCGGCGCCCTCATGCGACCCGCACGGGCCAGGCAGGCGCCCAGCCCCCAGCCCCCCCCGCGTGCGGGATGACCCGCACGGGCCGGCGCACGCCCAGCCGCGTGCGGGATGACCCGCACGGGGCCGGGCGGCGCCCAGCCCCCGCGTGCGGGATGGCCCGCACGGGGCCGGGCGCACGCCCAGCCGCGTGCGGGGTGACCCGCACGGGCTGGGCGACGCCCAGACCCGCGTGCGGGGTGACCCGCACGGGGCCGGGCGGCACGCCCAGCCCGCGTGCGGGGTAGGCCGCAGGGCTGGGCGGCGCCCAGCCCCGCGTGCGGGGTGACCCGCACGGGGCCGGACGCGCGCTCAACCCCACGTGTGGGGTTGCCCGTACGGAGCTGAGCACGCGCACGGCCGCGTGCGGACGGGGAGCCGCGAACCCGACGAGCGGTTCGCCCGCCTCTCGTCTTCATCCGCGTCTGAGCGTCGCTTTTCTCCTCGCGGCAGGTGTGCGAAGGAGCCGAGCGGAGTACCAGGACGCGAGGGAGCGGAGCGTTGACGCCTACTAGCGACAGGTGGGTTGAGTGTGATATTTGGCATCGAACCACATTGATTGTTTTAATTTAAATATTATATGTTACCGTTCACTTCAGTAATCATTATTCTAGATGCTACGGATTATTGCTACACATCGATAGTTACGTGGTCTCGTGTTTTGATGCTTCAGCTACCGTCTTTCCTTCGACTATGCTAATAGTAGGGCAACATGAGTTTACACGCCTCTACCTTATTCTGATTCATGCATCATGGTTACTGCTTTACTATTTCATATACATTGCGATTACTGCATTACTATTGCTCATATATTGTGGTTACTGTGCTCGAGGCTGCAACACGTGCACCCGCGGTTTGGCCACCGTGAGGGGTGCACTTTTCCGGAAAAGAGGTCGTAGGACCCGTGTATACCACGAGGTGACGTAGTGGGGCCCCTTATTAGCTGTGGGGTTGAGGCGCCGAGGTGCGAGCGGCGAGCGACCCGCCGTTTTAGTTGTCCGGCGCGGTCGCGGTGCTGCAGGTACGGTATGGGCCGTCGGTAGTGGACCGACGCGGCAGAGTATTACAGGATGCAGATATACAGGTTACCATTTTTCCCCCCCCCAAAAGGGTGGTTGCTCCGGTTGTCGCCACGGTTTGTTTTTATTATTCCCCCTGCACGGCATTTTTTAGTCACTGACTTCCCACTTCGTGACAGGGCCCAGGCGAGGGAGAGGTAGGTGGCGGTGAGGACGGGGCGGACACAGCGGGACCGTTGGAGACCCTGAACTTTATACTTTCCTTTTCTTTTCAGCTTTTCATTTATATTGTGGGCATGTGTGAGGTTCCCGATACCCTTGTGGGGTCGACGTAGATGTCGGTATTTGATTATCTGTTTATGCACTACCTTTCCCTTTATTTCCTACTGGCCATTTGAAAAGCGAAACAAAAACAAGAAAAGATTGCGAAAACCGTTTTCAAAGTCTAAGTGTCGTGTGGGCACTGATTTCAAAACCTTGTGGATTTATGGATTGCGAAATGAGCTTTCAAAACTTGGGTGTCGTGTGGGCACCGTTTTCAAAACCCTGGGGTTTATGCTGATTTCGAAACTCGTTTTCAAAACTTAAGTGCCGTGGGCACTCTTTAAAACCGTGGATTTATCCTTTCAAGTTGAAGTGGCCATGCGCTTAAATATTAGAATACTGGTTGTATGTAATTGAATGTTGTGATTGAATGGTTATGTTTGCTTGGGAGATGTATTCAACCACACGCCGTGCACGTACAGGGGAGACTCTGTCCGTTTGCAGAGAGATCCTGTATGTGCGGCGGGTCTGGGCACGCACCGGGAAGAAAGAGACCTTTCAAAAAAAAAAAAAAATGCCGTTTCCGCTAAAACAAACCCCCGGGGCGTGACACAATTCGCCCATCATGGACATCTCAATCGCTTTCCATGGTCTCCGCGAATTTAGAAGCATCATTATCTCTTGTTGCCGCCAAATACAATGTCATTCGCATAGATTTGTGCTGGTAAAACAATGAAATTGCTTTGATAATGCTTCACAAAGGAGTCCTATCATCTCCCCCTCGAGTCACCCTTCTCCAAAAGGTGCTTTGTCAACCTTTCGTACCATGCTCGCGGTGCTTGTTTCAGACCGTAAAGAGCCTTTTTCAAACGAAAAAACATGGTTAGGTTGTTTATGGTCTACAAAACCTTTTGGTTGAGCCCACATAAACTTCCTCATTTAAAAACCCATTTGAAAATGCCTCTTAACGTCCATTTGAAATAATTTGATTTTAAAATGACAAGCAATACAAATAGTATACGAAATGGACTCGAGTCTAGCTACAAGGGCGAATGTTTCATCAAGTCTATACCTTCTACTTGGAGTAGCCTTGAGCAACTAATCGTGCCTGTTCCTGATGATAGTACCATCCTCATTTTTCTTGTTCTTGAATATCCTTTTGGACCTATCACATTTGTTGCTTTGGAGGCTTCGTTAATTCCCAGACTTTGTTTCGCTCAATTGATGGAGCTCTTCCTGCATTGCTTTAATCCAGTAGTCATCCTGAAGAGCTTCATCTATGTTCTTTGGTTCGATTAAAGATACGTAGCAAGCGAATCCACAAACCAACTGCCTCCGAGTTCTAACCCTTCTTGTGGATCTCCAATAATATCGATTCCGGATGATCCTTGGAGATTCGTATGTTTGTTGAACGGAGTACTCTTCGGAGATATATGAAGATGAATTCTGCACATTAGATAAACTTGAAGAACCATTAGATGCATCATTAATATTGAAGTATTATATGAGAAGAGTCAAACTGCAAGGAAATCATCATCTGAGGATATCGAGGTGATTTTTCAGATGCAAAGTGAAAATTTCATCTACTTTAACATTTATAGATTCTACTACGATCGTCTTAGATTCCAATAAATATGTTACGGAATTTGAGTTGGCGTAGTTTCGTGAAAGTTTCAAGCCTGAAGATTGAAGGTGAAGAAAGTTGGATCATTTAACTCAATCTCAAGAAAGAAGAATTCAAAAGGATCAGGTATGTTTAACTAAAGAATTTGTGTGATCCGAATACTTCTTGTAGTGTAGAAACACTTGGAAGAATCTTTCATTGCATAAAAATCAAAAACTGGACTTGGGACCTGTTCAGGATTCCGGATCAGGCTGTTCGATCCGATCCCGAAGGTGGTTCGTTCATACATCGTCGCAATCCGGATCGTAGTCCCTCTTGATCCGGATCCCGAACGTTGAGTTTACCATCTACCTTGAACGATCCGGATCTTGCTTCGCAATCCGATCCCGAACGTTGATGTTTGGTAAACTGTATGAACGATCCGGATCGTAGTTACATGATCCGGATCCCGAACCTTCGTTTTTCTGGAATGGGCTGTCGTTATGACGATCCGGATCTCAGTTATCACGATCCGGATCGCCGTCCGTAAAATTCCAGAAATGGCAGGTTTTTGATTCTTATCTCCTTCCTAGGGTTCTAACCTATAATAGACCCTATGTCTTTCTTTCTAGGGTCAATCCACATAGCCGTCATTTCATATATCATCTTATACGGCTATAGATCCACATATAGAGAAAGGAAATCATTCAGAGAATACTCTATGTCACGCCCCGTTGTCCGAAACTGCGACCTCTCGGCCCCCGCCAACAGATCCGCCACCTATTGCCAAACCTGCATAGGCGAAGCGTCCTACCTGCAAGAAAAGTTCTATAACTAAACAGATATCAGAGCTATAATAACAAAATCTGCTGGAACTAAATCAATCACGGTACAACTGGAAATAAACAACACTGTCTTCCTCCCAAAATAATAATAATACAATCCTCGAGTACAATCTCTAAACCCAACCGGGAGGTACTCCCAATATAAACACATGTACAGTCTCTCAATACAAAATATCCTCACTACAATAGTCTCTCAAAAGGGGGAAAAAGAAACAGCTAATCTACTGATGAGCTCCTCAGAAGGGTACCGCTACTCTCCAAACGCCGGGTAGGGATCTAGCTCGCGACTCCCACGCACAGATCAACACCGCAGAGTCGGCAACCACCTGCTAAGACTCTCAAAACAAAGGAGAGGAAGAAAAAGGGGAAAAACCCCCAAAGGGTGTGAGAACTACTCCAAAACGGGAGTTCTCAGTGGGTACCACCGCCAGACCGACGGTCCTGCCCACCAAGTCCTCAAGAGACAAAATTAACCCAAGTCATAAGACTGAAATGAGTAAGCTGAAAACTCTCACAGCTACTGCTGCCCTAACTAAAGGCTAAAAGGGAGAACCAAACAGTGGTATGCAACCACTAGCACATAGTGCACCAACGACCCAATCGAGCTGACTGTGCCCATCTGGTCCAGTCAACCTGCATCCCACCTACAACACCTCCCAAGGACGGGCAGGAATTACGTAGGGCGTCCAAGGACTAGCTCGCTATCGAGTAGAGGATCATGCAGGCTATGGTCAAAGTCCACGCTTCTCTCCAGAACGGTCAAGCACGATGCCAACCTCTCCACAGCGGTCAAAGTACTATGCCAACCCTCTCACACAGCGTCCAAAGTACTCGCAACAACTCGGACCACCGTCACTCAGACGGCTCTCACAATACCAACACTGATCTAAACTCACTACCAGTCCTGCACTCGGCCCCCAGGCACGAGTGTAACCATAAAAGTATTTGACCGAAATAAAACTTAATCGAATGAACCGGTATGAAACCCCACGCACCCGCCTGCTCTGTCCAAATGACCGGAACCCAACACGGTCTGACCGGCACCCGACACGGTCGCACCGGAACCCACACGGTCTACCGTAACCCAACACGGTCTGAAGCCTACTCCGGAGTCGCACTCGGGGGAGCTACCCACACTGAGTAAAAGCATCTTGTCATCAATCATCAACAGTATCTCGAAACGCAGGACTTGATCATCAATCAGATCAAAGTGGAAAAACTCAACCACTAAAGAAAGACCCGACCTCAGTCGGATGCAACGAAACGATAAGTGGGAAACTCCATCCACTAAGTAACGATACCCAATCAGGTGCATAGAGAAACATCCGGTCAACCGCCCAATATCCGCGGTTGCCGCAAAGCCCCACAACCTAAACCAACCTGTCCCAGACACGAAGTCCTGACTACCCCTATCCAGACCCTGCTCGAAAAACCCGAGCAGCACTGACCACCTGACTAACAGAAGGAGAAAGGAAAGCATGGTTTCCTCCTAAGTCATTCCAATAAGTATGCAGCAGTAAAAGATGGGCCTAACTACATGACCATACAAGCATGCAGTTGTCCTCAGGAAATAAAAGGGGTAAAGCATAATAATATTTCCTTTAGGAATAACCAACTGCCGAATCTCAAACTAAAACTGTCCACAACTTAGAGTTCTTATAGAATGATCATAATAACTCCTCAGAGTACGCATCCGCACATATCTACGAAATCCTGTCCCAATCATAAATCCAACCACAAGGAAAGGCTATGTGCGAACATGGCATTTTATATAATTTCAAGGTAACATTATCCTCGGTAAGCTTACACTAGTCCATCACACAGATGTCCAAGTGGCAAGTCCTCAGTATACCTCATAATACTATTCTTGCAACATCATTATACCATATCATAACAGCTTACCTACTTACCAATAAAAACTATGTACCCTACACATGCATGCATCAGTCCTAGAGGGGTGACATCCCCACAAGTGGACTTATACTTGCCACAAAACAATAAACATGTGCCTTAAACAAATACTGATAATAGCTTCACCCACCTGAAGCTCTTACCCAAGGCCAACCTGAAGTCGTTAAGTTGGGTAGACGCCCGCGGTCCAAAATCTCCAACAATAACACCCAAGGTACAAGTCGCGCAAGCCTCGGCTTTCAAACAGCTAAAACACCCCTGGGCACAACAATAACGCTCACATTACACTTTTTATTCCAAAATCAACCAACATACGCAATCTGAAAATCATCCCAAAGGCGCGCATATTTCACTCTGCTGCAAGTGCCCAGAAAAATCCAATAAAAATACCACAGTAATCCTCGCGTCGATACCTTCGAAACGATTACCTGCACGTCCATTCCGACTTCCCTACACTGAGAACAATTCCGACACGGAAAACCACCCAAAACCGAATCAACTACACTGCTAAAAAGCTAGATGAGCATCACTTACTGTTCACAGATAATCTTCACCTTCGGAAATATTCATAAAATTCCAAGAAAATTTGGCATATTCCCGTGATGTGTAGATGCAAATCGCCTCTTT
>JAQNDB010003937.1:0-26475 GCA_029204045.2 Tillandsia leiboldiana | reverse complement strand
TTGGATGTAGATATTTTAAAATTCGTCGGATTCGAGTTCGGATTCGAATTAGTCGGATTCGGGTTTGGGTTTTTAAAAATTCGATCCGAATTCACACCGGGTAACATTCTCTTAACGTCCCCCCACACTCTCCGATCCCCACTCCTCACCCCAACTATCTCCTCCTTCTCCCCCTTCGCTAATCCCAAATCCCTCTAGGGGTTTCGACACCAGGCGCTCTGCGCGAGGAGGCAAAGGAGAGGAGGCTCTTCGTCCCACCGATGCGCGCCGATAGCGCAGATCACAGTACGGAACGGTGGATTCGAGCGGAGGAACTCGATTCGGCGCCGTGCTCGATCGGTGGGAGGAGGAGGGGAGCGGCGTCTCGAGGTTGAACACCCCCAACCATTTCGTTCGCTCAGGTTGAATCTCTTTCTAATTCCATCATCCTTTTTCATTGTTGAAGGATCTATACGTTTGATAATTTTGAATAAGGATAGAACGACACGATGTAGGGTTTATTTTGTTTTCAAAAAAATATTTAGTAGGCTCGTAACTAACAACGAGTTAGGAGTAACATGCATGGACACTCTCATACTTCACAGTGGTCCAACATAGCAGTTGAACATTTTGCTCTAGGGAATAAATTATCCTATACGTTCATGAATTTGCAATTGGTCTTTATAGGAAATATATAGGACCTAAATTATTCCAACGGACGATGTACAAAAGCTAGACATATATCAGATTTGCATATATGAATAACAAAACTTGTTATGTAACTGATATAGAGTACGGGGATTACTGTTCTCACTCTTTCCAACCACCCTTTTGCTTTTTCCTGAAATACCCTCCCACCGTCTCCGCGACACCATCTCTAACGTTCATTATTACATATAATAAAGTCGTGAGGACAAAAGGCTCATTTACAATAATATATACTCTTTTTTTTTTTTATTTCTGATTATCATATCAATTATAAATCTCTATTATCCTTGGAGAATCATCCCAAACGCTTTTTTATAATAGTTCCGTGCTTTATACTTATTCTGGAATCAGCTAGTTCTGTCTTATCCCGTTACCAAACGTACCCTCAGAGTTGGAGTGACTTTCTTTTGTATGTTGCTACTCTCATCTACCTCTACCTTTTTTGCTTCTTTTGCAATTTTGACCTTTTTTTTCTATTTTTTTTTTTTGTGGGGTTTTTCGGGGTTTATCGAGTGGATGGCTGCTTAAGGAGATAGATTATGTGCACGTCTAGCGACAGCGCTATCCAGGTCGATCTTTTTTGCCAAAGTGCACGGTATTTCAGTGCTGAAGAGCACTTCTCGAAAAACGTGGAGATGGTGACAGGCATGGTGCTGTCGGTGGCACGGCTGAGGTGTCGGCCGAACTCCAGAGGTCTTAGATAGACTTCAGCAGTTGGAGGTCGACTCAGCTGTTCTGACTGGTCTTGTTCAGTAGTTAGTTCAGCAACACGACTAAAAAAATTCTAACAATTCATCAATAAAATTCTAACAATCCAATATTATCCAATTTTAAATCTAAAATTTTTTAACAATCTATCATAACTACCTAACAATCTAAACACAGGGAACCATCCTCGTACTTAATAGTGAGTTGAACACGGCGATTGGTTTCCTGTGTTCAACTTAAGGTCACCTCACCATCCACCCGTCCGCGCCGGGCTGGAAGCACACATGGCAGGCATAGAAATATTTTTGCAATTTAGAATTTTGTCGGATCATTTTTAAAATAAAATTTATTTAGAGGGCTAATTTCAAAGAAAACTATATAATTAATTAAAGTTTCAGAACTAAAGTGTCACCTGCCTCATAGTTTAGTGATCAAAAGTGTAATTTACTCTATATATTAATATTTCATTAAGCAATTTTATCACAATATTTGTATAGAAAAAATTTGTATGAACTCATAATAATTAGATAAGTTTATACAAATTATAAATATAAAAATTAAGAAATAATATATTTAATAAAACATAAATAAAGTTGGTTAGAAAAAAAAAGACAAAGAATGTAAGAGAAATGAAGAACTATTAGGCTTCGCTTGGTTGTGGTATAAGAGAGAACTAGTAGAGGAGTACAGGGATAAGTAACTTTTTGGAACAAGTTGGAATTATTATAAATTGTGTTTGGTTGGATTTTATGTTAGTAACCGGTATAAGAAAAATAGTTTTGGAAGTGATTGAAGAATAAAAGGAATAGAGAATTGACTTTGTGTTAAAAGACTAAAATGCCCTTTTCTTTTTAGTTTTTTTCTTAAAAATTAAAGTTCAAAATTTGTTTAAATTTTAATTTTTATAAAAATTTTAAGTGGGAGTAAAAAAAAGTTAATTTTTAAATTTTAAGTGGGAGTAAAAATTTTAATTTTTAAATTTATATAAATTTTTAAAAATATATAAAAAAATTGTATAAATTTAAAATTTTAAAATTAATAATTTTTTTTTACAAAACATAAAATACAATAAAATTTTTAGATTGATTAAAAAATAAAGTTAAAAAATTAAATTTATAAAATAAAAAATTTAATTTTTAATTTATAAATTAAATATCTTTTAAAAATTAAAAATTCTAATTTTTAAAAAAATAAAAAAAAATTAAAGTCCGGGAGCATGCAAAGAAAGGAAAAGAAAAAGGAAAAAAAAAAAAGGCCTCGGGAAATGGAGGGGCAGAGAAGGTCTTGTTCGGAGGGGGGGGGGGGGGGGGGGGGGGGGTTGTCCCGGTCAGGGGGGGCGGCGACGCCTATCCCCTCTGTTACCGGCTTTGACCGGAACAACCGTTAAGGGGGGGGGGGGGGGGGGGGGGGGGAATAGGTGTTTACATCCTTTCCCCCCTTAATCCAATAGTGTTTGGGTACAAAGGGGTTTTATTCTCCTTGGTACCCAAACCAAACACTATCTTAGTAATTTAAATTATTTTTTAAAATCAATTGTGAAAAAGAATTAGAAAAGGAAATTATAAAATGTAATGAACGCATAGAACGTAAATAATAAATTATTTGTCGACGGTGTATAATTATATTTTATATCCTATATTTTTAAATTTCATTGTAAAAATTTATATATATCTATATATATATATATATAATATATATATATATATATATTATATTAGCTATATATATATATATATATATATATATAAGCTTTTAATATTATATGAATTGCATCTCTATTTGATTAGCTTTAATTTTATTATATTTATTATTGAAAAATGTAGAACGATTTATAAGATATTTATATAATGGGTGCATGCAATAATTAAGGGGCAATGCTACTTGTACATCTATTTTTGAATGTACATTTTATACTCTACCCATTCAAGGTGCCGTATAGCTCACGTGTTCTGAATTTCGAATCGAAGTGACAAGTAAATTTACCCCATCCATTTCACCCCATCTGGAATGGATGGGATGTAAAATATACATCCATTTTGGGGGTTACATCTAATATTTTCCTAATTAAAAAGAGTGCTACGTGACCTCCAAATTCAAATGTGTATATATATAATTGTAGAGCAATGCTACATGTACACCCCCAAGGGGGTGTACATCTTACACCCACCCATCTAAGGGTGGGGGAGTCACTTCATAAATTGTGAAGTGACCCTCACCACACCCCACCCATTGGATGGGTGGGGTGTGTGATGTACACCCTCAAATGGGGTGTACAAGTAGCATTTCCATAATTGTATATATAGATATAGATATGGGACTATTTCTGCAGCTCACGTTCCTCCCCCTCTTTCAAGAAGCATAAAAGAAATTACTCTTCCTGGATCTTTTTTTTGACGCCTGCTATTATATCTGCTCAACTGACTGTTTCGACATCTCACCTTCCTCATTCTCCGTCCTGTGCACTCCAAGTGTTTGATCAATTGCGTGATCGGTGGTGAATTCAATTATGGCTTTAACTTCCATAGCCGGATCAGTGGCGTCGGCGATTATCAAGAATCTGGTTAACGCATGCTTTCCTACCTCAAAGCTTACCGGGCGCTGCGAGGCACGCGAGGTGAGCTGGAAAGGCTGCAGCTGGCTATTCCGCAGATCCTTGCAGTCTTGACTGCCGTAGAGGAGGCGTCGTCGATTGCGGAGCAGAACGAGGCGCTGGATACTTGGCTGTGGCAGCTCAGAGATGCCGTGGAGAATCTGGAGGACATGCTTGATGAGCTGGAGTACTACGAGCTGAAGAAGACCATACAAGATCGAGATGACAAGGTGTGTGACATTCTCTCTAAATGCAAGAAAATGTTTAACCATTTCGTTAATCAGAAATTTAGCAATGACACACTGAAGCGGCTGAGGGAAGCTGTGAAAGGGTTGGATAGGGTCACTGCTAGTATAGGGCCATTTATTCAACTTGTTACTGGGTTATACGGTCCTGATGTGAAACCTCGAAAGTTCGAGGAAATCAATAATTCTCGCGAGACTAGCTCCGTGTTAACTGAGAATAAAGTGGTCGGACGAGACACGGAGAGGTTCTGGATAGTCGAATCGTCGATCAAACAGGGAGATGCCGATGTCTTTGTTTTTTCAATTGTTGGTATGGGTGGGCTCGGGAAGACTACCTTTGCTCACCTAATCTATCACGACAAAAGAGTGCGAGAGTACTTCGACCCGATTATGTGGGTTTGCGTTTCTCAAAACTTCGATGCAGCCACGATAACAAGAAAGATGTTAGAAAGTGTAAGTAGTGGCAATTTTGGCGACAAGAGTCTAAATGCACTCCATCAGGTTCTTAAACAAAAACTTATGTTGAAGAGGTTTTTGCTTATCCTGGATGATGTGTGGAACGATGATAAAGCGATGGAGTGCATATCTCAAATTCTTGTCATTGCAATGGTCTGAAGACCGCCCCAATAGTGCAGAGGCGGATGAGCAGCTCCTTGATAACCTCTGCCCACATATCAATCTCAAGAGATTGCGTATTGAAAAATACCAATGTGTTAAATCTCCATGTTGGATGACAGATCTATATCTCATCAATTTGATATCCATCGAACTGGGGAATTCTACCTCTTGGGGGTCTGCCTTCGCTCAACCGTCTTTGCCCGTGGGGATTGAATGCAGTAAAGCAAATGGGTTGTTCATTCTTCGGAGCAGCGGTGTATGTGCCTTTCCATCGTTGAAGGAGCTATCCTTAGAGGGAATGACTAGCTTGGAGTGGATTGGAATAGATGATGGATGCATATTTCCTCAACTTCATTCTTTGGAAATCGATTACTGCCCTAATTTGAGGCGAGTGTCTGCTCTGCCTTATAGTCTAAGACTATTGCATATTGTTGACGTCGGATTAACTGCTCTTTCAGCGATAAATCAGGATTGTGGAAACAACAATGTAAGTTCTCAGTTTTATAAGCTTCAAATTGCTCCCGTGAGGTTTAACTCATTTTCACTTTGCCCCCCTGTAATTAAGCTTATTTTCATCTTTTCATCTCACGGTTTAAAAAGTTGCACTTTGCCCCCGTGGTTTAGCGTGTTTTTCACTTTGTCACCTCATGGTTTTTTAAACATTTTTAATTTGTCACCCTATTTCTTATAGTTTTTTTTGGCAAATTTAAAATTAAAATACGGGCCAATTTGAAGTTTATCCTTATATTAAAACACTAATTCATATTTTGATGGTTGTGATTATCTCGACTTAATGTCGTTGTTTGTTCTTTTTCTTTTTTTTTTTTTTTTTTGCAGCAAGAACATTTTAAGTATTTGGGAAGCTTAACTATCTATGATTGTGAGAAGCTGAATATGTTCCACTAGAGTTTTTTCGGAAACCCGCCCCCTTAAGATACCTGTTTATAGAAAACTGCCCGAAGTTGACAACACGTGGGATCTCAGACATCCGACTGCCCTTTCTACTTGATCACCTCACTATTGGATCATGTGGTGACCTCCAGGTACCATTGCTCCAGTTGTTACCGAATTTAACCTGTCTCATTCAGTTGAGGTTAGTTGATTGTGCAAGCATAACATCCGTTCCCCCAGCACAAAGTGTGTGCACAGTGGACAATGCTTTCCTTCTTAGAGATAATTAACTGCAAAGAACTGTCATCATTTGGTGGAATACAAGCTGTCGTATCCCTCTATTCTTTAGAAATTGAAGGGTGTGACAAACTAATTGAAGTTTCCCTACTGCAACCTCTATTTACAAATGATGTCAGTCAAAAGAATGCAGTGGATTACTTTTTGAAGCTTGGTTGTCTATCACAATTCACCACCATGCACTCCTACTCCTGGAGCCATTGAGGTGTATCTCCTCCATTAGCAGTCTGACTCGCTCTAATGCTTCGCAACTCACCACCTTACCCGAGGAATGGATACTACAAAATCACACTACCCTCGAAGTTTTACGCATACAGAATACATGCTCCCTTCAGTCACTACCCCAGATCATGACAAAACTGTGCTCCCTCGAGACTTTGGATCTACATGATGCTAAACTCATCCGGTCACTTCCAGATACACAGGAGCGATGCCAGAGAATATAGGCCTTGATTGGCCCAAGATTGTCAACATCCCTGATGTGAGGATCATTGTAGAAGGAAAATGAGTGCTGCACTGCAGAAGGCATGAACTCAGTAACCATATTCAGCATCTTCTAGCTTTTAATTTCTTTACAATTTTCAAAAAAAAAAGCTTTAATTTCCTAATGCATTGAAGACAGAAAAACACATTCAGTACTGAACCATTTCCGCAGTTGATGTTCATGTTTAGTTCAGTCTTCAATCTGTATGACTTTGTTTTGATTCAGATTTTTCAAACATTGCATTTCAATGTTCCTTTTCTGTCTTATATTGAGTACACTCTATTGAACATTGAACAGCTCTTTATTTTTTCATTTTTTTTCTTATTTACACCCCTCGTAACTTTTTTTTTGAGTTATTTAGTTAGTTGAAGTGAATTCTTTGTTAAGTTTAAGGGCTGTTTTATTTGCTAAAAGCTGATTAAAATTATTAAATTATTATTATTATTTTTGCTATAATTTAATGTTTGAATAAATTATTATTAGTAGTTTTATGTGGTGTAACCAAGCACCACACATTATATGTAATGAGAAACAATTGCCTGAACCCAGTGTACACATATACTATATGCACCGCGCCTATGTATGATCCCATATGTTTGATTTATGAATATTTGAAATGGTAAACTTCAAATTCCCCCTGGTTTAACTTATTTTGATTTTGCTATCCTATGTTTAAGAAGTTGTACTTAACTATTTTATGGTTTAACATTTTTTTTATTTTATCATCTTGTAATTATTTTCAAATTTATTCTTCCTACTTTTTTTTTTTTTTTTTTTTTTTTTTCTGTTATTGTAAAACTGTTAAAGACTGAAACAATTGATTATCTTATAAAGCTTGAATTAATACAAAATGATATTTCTTTAAATAATTATATTCAATACTAATTATGTTTTCGGATTGGTCGTATATTTTTTAAGCTTCGATTTAAGATCAAAGTTATAGATCTCTATTTAGATTGTGAATAAAATTTTTTATCAAAAATTCAATCTATTCTGATTTTTTTATACGATTAAATTAGTAATTATCGTATACCGGCCGTTAAAACTTCATCAATTTTGAAAATTTTGATCGTAAGATAAATGATGTCAAAAAATTATAAAATTTAGTTTTTTTAGAACTTTTAAATGTTTTAAATCATATTTAACGGTATGGATCATCGATTCAAAAACTCTATAAAAAAATATACTTATGAGTACGAAACGATCGTACTCATAAGAGTATAGCTAACCGGACTATATATATATATATCTATATATATATATATTATATTATATATATATATATATAATATCTATATATATATATATATATATATATATATTTCCACCACCCACCTAAGACTTAGGGCTCACTATATTCTAATCATACTTCTTTTTATCCAAGGTAAAAAATCTCGTAGCACAAATTTATTGGTACTATTAATAGATAGTAGCTTTCTATCTATATATATATATATATATAGAGAGAGAGAGAGAGAGGGGCGGGTATACTTATGGAAGTACAGAGTTTTCCATATTTATAAGTTATTTTCGATGCTGAGACTTCCGGATTAACAATCGGTTCCGTTATACTTGATCTAGAGCATTTGAAATAGGTAGAAAATAAATTTTGTAATTTTTCGACATTAATTGCCTAATGATCAAAGGAGCTAGAAAATAAATTATTTTTAATAATAGAACTTCCGAATCGACGATTCATACCGTTAAATATGATCTAGAGCATTTTAAGCTCATAGAAAATAAATTTCGTAATTTTTTAAAATTATAATAAAATCTATCAAGTGAGCATAAAATGAACAGTCAAAACAGAACGACCTACTAAAAATAGAGGATCAAATTCTTCAATTTAAGATCAGAGTTATAGATCTCTATTTAGGTTGTGAATAGAATTTTAGATCAAAAATTCAACATATCCCAATTCTTTTACATCGTTAAACTAGCAACTATCCTATACTAGCTTTTAAAACTTGTTAATTTTGAAATCTTTTGATCGTAAGGCAAATAATGTGAAAAATTATAAAATTTAGTTTTTAAAGTTTCAAATGTTCTAAATCATGTTTAACGGTATGGATCGTTAATTCAGAAACTCTATCATCGAAAACAACTTAATTATGAATACGATGTCGATCTTACTCATAAGAGTATAGTAAGCTGGAATACTATCGATAGCATCAAGTTATTGGTGTTACAATTTTTTAGCCATTGGATTAAGGGATGTACGGTTAGGATGATAATGGTCCCTAATATTTAGTGGATGGTTGGTTGAATAATAAAATATTTAAGAAATCAATATAATTCCAACCGCATATCCTTTCATCCAATGGCTGAAAACTTGGTAGCACCAATTGCTTGATACTATCAAGTTTTCTACCCTTAGATCAATCCATTTGATAATTTTCAACCATTAGATTTTACTATTTTTCCAACTACTTATTAAATCCAAAAGGCCCAGCATCATCTCAGCCACATATTTTTTAATCTAAGAATTAGAAATTTAATAGCACCAATGACTTGTTGCTATTAACAACATTACAGTATATATATATATATATATATTATTTAAGTACGGAGATCTCCGTAATTTTAAAAGCACACAAGTCCAGCTTTATATATATATTATTTAAAAAGGATTAATTGCATACATGTCCCTACAAATATGTCGAATTGCAAATATATTCCTGCAAAATTCAACTTTTCATATTTATCCCTTCAAAAATCCAAAGTTCTTCAAATATGCCCCTCTGGTTAATCCCCGTTTGGAATCTGTTTATTTTTTAACAGATTCGATGTGAAATAACTTTTTTGCCCCCTTACAAATATATCCCTTCAAAAGCAATACTATTATACTTGTTACAAAAATGCCCCTCTCTAAAAATCATAAAATTCTATCATTAAAATAATTCTTTTTTTTTTTCCCTTTTTTTTTTTTTTTTTTTTTTGAGGTATAATATGGAAAGGGTAAATATATAAATTCAATTTTTAATCTAACCAAGATTAAGCATTTAACCTAGGGTTAAATCAACTTTTTTAACAGAGATGGACGGTAGGGGCATATTTAAATAACGGTGGTTTTTTGAAGGGATAAATATGAAAAGTTGAATTTTGCAGGGATATATTTGCAATTCGACATATTTGCAGGGACATGTATGCAATTAACCCATTTAAAAATAATAGTATAACTTAGAAAGTGAAAAAGAATCTGTAAAAAGACAGTATAGTATTGTGTAATTAAGCAAATAAAAAAATATTCAAATGACTGTTTATACAAGGGAAAATGCTACTTGTACATCCCTATTTGGGGTGTACATCACACACCCCACCCATTCAATGAAGGAAAATGCTACTTGTACACCCATAAGGGGTGTACATCTCACACCCCCAACCCATCTAAGGGTGGGGGTATGAGGAGGGGTCACTTGATGTGACCCGTAAAAAAGATCGACACCATTAAAGGGGTGGAGGTTGTAGGATGTACACCCCTTTGGGGTGTACATGTAGCATTACTCTTCAATGAATGAGGTGTGGTGAGGGGTCACTTCACAATTTATGAAGTGACCCTCCCATCCTTGGATAGATGGGTATAAGATGTACACTCCCTTTGGAGTGTACATATAGCATTGTTCTTATACAAGTCCAGCTCTTTGTACATTTTTTTTCCCTTAATCTATAGATCTCTAATGTAGAGTAGGGTCGGACGGATGGATTCTCTGTCGGCAATAATTGAACTTGCTTGACTTTGCAAGTCTTATTAATGAAGTCTCCGATTCATTTCCTCTCTTCATTTCCTCTCATCTTCTGAGAAGCATTAGGAAGCTGAGAGGAAATGAATTGGAGACTTCATTGATAAGACTTGCAAGTCAAGCAAGTTCAATTATTGCCGACAGATAATTCAGAGCAATGTTAGGTATACATTCCAAATGGAGTATATATTCTACATTTATTCTATTCTGAGGTAGATATTTATTTATTTGTCATATCGATGTGATGAATAAAATTTACCCAATTTCAGAATAAGGTGAGGGTAAGATGTACACCCTATTTGGGGTGTACATCTAGTATTTTTTTTTTCATTTCTATATACCATCACTGCGTTTGGTTCGGATATAAACAAAAATTAATTATTTTCGAAATAGATATAAATTAAAATAATTTTGTATTTAGTTGAGTATAAGAGTTGTACCGAAAATAAAAAAAATTGTGTGTTGATAAGTTAAAAAAAACAAGAAAAAAAAAAGAATTAAATTTTTGATCTAAGATAAAAATTTTAATTTTAAATATTTATTAATTTTTTTTACAATTTATATTTTACTTATACATAAAAAATAATTATTAAAATTTTTTTGGTTTTTGAAATTTTATAAATTTTTAAAAATTCAAAAATTCGTATATAAAAATTAATATAAATTTTAAAATTTTAAAAATTTGGTTTAAATTTATTAAAAATTAAAGTTAAAAATTTAAAGATTTATATAAATTTTAAATTTAATAAATTTAAAATTTTATAAATTTTCAAATTTATTAAAAATTAAAGTTAAACATTTTAAAAATATAAAATTTAAAAATTCTCTAAAGTTAATAATTATAAATGTTAAAAATTTTAATTTATTATCTCAAAAAAATTACAAAAGTGTGAGCAAAAATTTTAATTTTAATTTTAAAAATTTGTATAAATTTAAAAATTTTTATAAAAAAATTGTATAAATTAATAAATTTTTAAAAAATTAAAAAATAAAATTTAAAATTTATTGAAACGTAAAAGTAAAAATTTTAAAATTTATAAAATAAAAAAAATTTAAATTTTAAATTTTATAAATTTAAATATCTTATAATTTAAATTTTTTTAGTTAAAGAAAAAGGAAAAAAAAAAGAAAAGAGATGGAACAAGGTTGGGAACCCACCCTCTTCCACCAAATGGGGGAAACCGCTGTTCCCCCATTTAACCCGGTAATGGAGGAAATAGCTGTCCCCCCCTCACTTAATGTTGTTTGGGAATAAGGTGGGGATAACCCTCTTATCCCTTCTTATCCCGGTTGCCAAACGCGGCCAAACAACATATTTATGTATTCAGATGGGGACCAAATGAACAATAGGAAAGAAAGAGTTAGAAGAAATGTCTGTGAAGAAATAGTCCTGTATTTTTCGATAACTTACAGAAAAATTAAATTTTTTTTCGATAACTTACAGAAAAATTAAATTTATTTTTGTCATATTTTCTTGCTGCCCTTGTCACTTAATCTCTAATAGTAGTAAAGTCTAAAATATCTAAAAAGGTGTGGTGGATACCAAAAGAAATATTTAAACACTATGCGATAATAATTTCTCCCTCAGTATAACAGCGGAGTGGGGCTAAAATTTTCGGTGCTTTCACATCCGTATCTTCCAAAACAAGCTACTTTTTTTAATAGCTTGCAGTATATTTTCTCCCATCTTAAGAAGCATACCAGAAATTATTCTTTCTGAATCTTTCTTCGACTCTTGCTATTATATTTACTCAACGATATAGTAATTTAAATTAGATAAAATTTTAATAAAAAATAAAAAAATAAATTATTTGCCACGAAGAGCAATAAAAATGTTTTGGATTTAAACTTTAAATCTTCTTTCACTTTTTTTTTTGAGATTTTTTTTTTTTTTTTTTCCGTTCATTTTAGACTACTCGTCCACTATACAAATAAAATTTAAAAATTATAAAATTTGATTTCCAAATAGTTTCAATACTGTTAGGCCTGACGATTCGTCTCACACTTCCCGCGGGTGACTAGCTTTGATAAAATGTTAGGACCCGGCCCAATAGCAATGAGGTTGTGATTGGATTTATAAGAGATATGGACACTAATAATGAACAACTGGATTTAAATATTTTGGACTGTGATTGAACTTAACGAATTATTATTGCTAGTGGGCCGGATCGATACAATATATCTTTACAAATTTTACTTTTCATATTTATTCTTTCAAAAGTTTTAAGTTATTCAGATACGATTTATTTTTAACAGAATATATGTGAAATATCAAATAATGTAAAAAATATAATAAAGTAAAAAAATAAATTTATCTCACTAATAATCTATAATTAAATATAATTTTCAAACGACTATTGGTGATAGGGACGTATATGAACAACTTATGAAAAGCTAAACTTTATAAAAATATATCTGCTATTTGATATATTTACAGAAAATTATATAAAATTAATTTTTTTTAAAAAAGAATTTGTAGTCTCTGTGGATCACATTAGTTGAATTAGGTTTGGATTTAAAAATGTTACTTTTTGAAAAATTAGGTAGAAGTAATTGTACAAGGCAGTGTTTGGTTCGGGTACAAGGGGGGTTATCCCCCCCTTTGTACCCAAACACTTTGGCTGCGTTTGGTTGGAGAATTAGTGAGAATTAGTGAGTATTAGTAGTACCAGGTATAAGTATAAAGTTGAGTATAAGGTAGGATAAATGAAAAAAGTGTTTGGTTGGGATATAAGAATAAGAGGGTATAAGAAAAATAGTGTTTGGTTGGGATTGAAGAATAAGAGGGTATAAATAGTTGACTTTTGAGTAAAAAGACCAAAATGCCCTTTTGCCTTTTTATGTGTGGGTAAAAATTGGTAATTATATATTGTATTATAACTTTTTAAATATAATAATTGTAGTATGTATAATGTAATTAATTAGATAATATATAAAATTAGTGTTAATTATTTATATGTAAAAAATGATTAATATGGCAACCAAATTTTAATTAATTTCTCTGATAATATATTTAATTCGTAAAAATCAATATTTACTGTTAATTAGTGTTTTAATTATTGTTCATTAATTTTACTTGTAAAATTTTGATTAATTATTTATTTTGCGTTGGGAACGAGGATGCGGTAGGGGGGGAGAGATTTTTTAAGCCGGCGGCGACGAATAATTTTTCCGGGTAACATATAAGAATTTTAAAAATGAGAAATTAGTGTTAATTAGTGTAATTTAAATATTCATTGTAATATATCTAAATTATTAAATTAAATACTATATAAAATTTGAATTATATTGTATGCTAATTTTTCCCACAATAATCTTCATAATCATCATCATCATCTTAAATATTTAAAATTCGGGTAAATATGTAATATTTTCCATTAATTGCAATATTAGCAATTTGTAAAAAGATATTATTTATAAAATTCAATACAACATTTATAAAATTAAACAGTAAATAAAGGTATTTCATAACAATTTTTTCTACAAATAACTTGCTCAATACATTACTATACTAACGTAGATAACAAAATATCACATATAAACAAAATTAACTTTTAAACATTACAGATAAACAATCCAATTAACAATACAATTAACATTGCAGATAAACAATCTAAATTATTAAACAAGCTAACTAACATTATATTACAATATTAATTCTAACTTCTGTTATTCCACAACTCCGCCGTAATTTGATTGCGAATGTCGTCTCCCCGCTGTGACTCTGATGTAGTATAAATCGTAGTCGGCACTTCCACATCATCCTCTGGAGGCTCTGAGTTATGCGCTTCGTTAAAATATCTGTCATTTCCTTGATGCCGTCGAATAAAATTATGGAGCACACAACATGCCATAGCCATGTGACACTGCACTTTATAAGGAAACGGTGTGGCAATATTTAAAATTTTAAATCGTTTTTTTAAAATTCCAAATGTCTTCTCTACCACGTTTCTTAATTGGGCGTGCCGATGATTATACAAGTCTTTTGGCGAACGATGTAAACGACCACGACTGTTACTATCAAATTGACTCAGATGGTAACGCTCATTTCTATAAGGTGCCAGAAATTTATCAGTATTCGCGTATCCGGAATCAACCAGATAATATTTTCCTGTATATATAACAGAAGTGTATACAACTTGTAAGACATAATTTAAACCAATAATAATGAAAATATATATGAATAATTTTTTAAAAAATGATACCTTCAGGAACACTAAAACCTCCACTTTCACATGCCCATCTGAGTACCCGCATATCAGCGGCAGATCCTTCCCAACCGGTGCATACATAAAAGAAAATATGATCAAAAGAAACAGCCGCCATCATATTTTGTGATGTAAATCCTTTGCGACACCGAAATCGGGTTTGTTTATGTGTTTTTACAATCACTGGAATATGCGAACCATCCACCGCCCCAATTGCATTCTACAAATGTTAATGTCAAGACATAGTACATTTTCAAATTAAGTAATAAAATTGGACAATTTAGATGTAATTAAAGTTATTCTCCCTTACCTTGAACGGATGGAAATTCATATTGTCAGCAATTCTTGGATGAACTCCAATATTACTTGGCGGCAGAGTTATGTATTCATCTTTTAGATGAATTATTGCTTTTAGAACATTGTTAAAGTGACGACTAATTGTTTCCCCTGAATGTTGAAAAGTCTCAGCGAGGACCCTGTTTACAACACCATGTCCAATACAATATAGGAAAATCGCCAATTGTTCTTCAACAGTCATATTCCGTGTAGCAATTAAAAGGCCCTTTCTAACAATCTCATCGCGTAGAGCCATAAATGTAGTTGTCGTCATTCTAAAATGAGTGTACCCCCGGTCTGGATGACCATTCAGTATATCACAAATAAACTGATGCCCAGTAAATGGACGGGTACGACATGGTTGTCTGGTTATTGGACTTGTTTCATTTATACAACCTACGTCAATAAGCATTATTATGACTTGCACCCAATATTCTTCATCGTCTTCTAATATTGCGAACAAATCCGCATGAAAAGTTGACGAAAATATACTTCGATACATTGAACCATCCATTATAACTGCAACAATATTAATGGCATTTAGCGAAGGTAACTTGTAGGCAAAGAAAGTTCTAATAAATGTATATAATGTAGCTCGAATATTCATATGTCTCGATACAACAACAAATTACAGAACAAATTAATACATGAAAATTATTAAAACTATCCTTCAGCAATGAGCATTAGTATAAGAAACACCATAAAGTCATCATCATCGTCTAAAATAATCATCATCAAATCAAGCAAACTCGAATTACCTACACTTTGATAAAATGTAGGATCCATAATATCTGCATCGAAATTTCACCCTATTAGCGAGAAATCATGATAAGTAAACATGATGTAATATCTATCGATATGAAATACCAACATTCAAGTTATATATACATAATTGCAACCAAACTGTGGTACTAAATATTACAAACCACGTACTAACAGTGCAACTTTTCAAAATACATGTTCGAATAGTTTTCTACTACTAAAAGTTAAGATAAATTATGTTACATTAGTTGTATTTACACTACTTAATTAAAACATAGAAAAATTGTCCACTAATTGCCGGGAAAAAAAGGTCGATAGATCAAATTATCTTTCTCTAATTGCATTTCCACCCAGTCTTTGGCAAGATCGTCATTCATTGTCATAAATAGTTGACGATTCTGGGGATCTTTCAATGCTTCGCCGGCCGCCAAAATCTTACGATTGTTGAGGCCTTGCATCTGGTATACGCGCTGCATACAATCCTCGATTGGAGGAATAGGGCGGCGACCTTCAGAATCCCTATTATACATTTGCTTTACAAAATCAAATTTATCTTTTCCTAACTGCAACATCTCTCCGAGAGCGTCAGCGACTGTCTCGGTTTTCTTCCGCCGTCCACCACTCGACGGTCGGTTAGTTCGTTGGCTACGCTCGGGGAGTGGGGAACGAGGCCTCTTGCCTGCAGAGCTGTGTCCCGACCCACTGGTATTCTTGTTGGGGGGATGAGGGGTAGGTGTGAATTCGGGTTCTCCACCTTCCATGAAATCATTCATTGGTGGCCCCGATGACCCTGCTTCAAATGGAGGCGGTAAGAGATATAAACCGTCCAATCTAGGAGCAATTATGTTATCATCCTCACCAGGGGATGATGAGGACGAGCTAAGTACAGTGGTGGTGGGCGGCATGACTGAAGCAAAGCTATATCTGCCGCTTGCGGTGGTCTTCTCCGTAAGGAACTCAATATCCTTATAGAGAGGAAATGCTTTATCTCTACATCTGGCATAAGCCGGGTTTTCCTGAAGGTTGGTTAATTATATTAGTCTTAAAATAAGAATAACATTCGATTAAAAAATATGTGAACCGAAATGGAATCACATTACCGCGATCACCGCATCCCAGTCAGCACTATCGCCAGGCGTGGGTATATTGAGGTTAAAATCCCATCCCCATCCGCTTTTGTTGACCAACGTATGGTACAACGAGAAAGTGCGCTTCAAGACTTTCAATCTATTTTTCACCTTATCCTTTGTTAGTGTTAAATTATTTCGTCTATTTATCTCTCCAACTATTCTAACCCATGCAAGGGTCGTGAATGTTCCATGAACATTATTGCCTAAGGCATGTTCCTCCGACAACAATGCTAACAGACATGCATCCAACGACGGGGTCCAGTTGGATGTACGCGACCACGCTTGCGAGCGAGATCCACTGGCTCCTTCTGGGTTATTCATGTCCCCCTGATTGCTTTGACCGGGAATTACAAGTCTCTTAGAAGGACGCATCTGTAGTTAATGTATGTACTCATTTATATATTTATCATGTTCGAAGCAAACAATATTACAAATGACATATTTAAATAGGTTAAACACATGTAAGGTAAGGGGTCTTTCTCTAATATCGAGATTCCAAAAGAAAAATGATTTTTCAAATGCAAATCATAATTGGCATACAATGTTTGTGATATTGGCATATTTCAGATATAAAACAAATTGCACAACATATAATAAATAAAGACATGTATGCTAAGGGGTATGTCAGATAGGAAAATGAAGACTACATAGTTATAATTGCAACACTATATTGCCATCAACAATAATCCATTTAGACGTCCAATAGGATATGCGATTCAACCATCAAATTTTGTTGTTTTGTACATAATTGCAAAATGTTTTTATTTTTTTGGGAACACGGGCTCAAGTGGTTGCCAACAAGCAAGGGGTTGCAGTCGATTTACATCGATGCCATCCATCTATTGCCTATGGCAACCGTCATCATCGCCGAAAATAATTTTGGTACGTATACGGGCTCAAATGGTTTCCAACAAGCAAGGGGTTGCAGTGGATTTACATCCATGCCATCCATCTATTGCCTATGGCAACCGTCATCATCGCCGAAAATAATTTTGGTACGTACACGGGCTCAAATGGTTTCCAACAAGCAAGGGGTTGCAGTGGATTTACATCCATGCCATCCATCTATTGCCTATGGCAACCGTCATCATCGCCGATTTTTATAAGTATCATCCGACAATACCGATGTATTCTCCAGATTCCGGAGCCGACAATAAAAAGCTACGTTATAACATAACATACTGATTCATCATGCGATACCAGCATCACCCCACATTTAGGCACATATTAGATATAGAAGCAACCTCATGTAAACGAAAATGGAGCCAACAATGGACAAGCACAGACAAAGGATTAGGATAGCACCTTCGAGGCGGGACAGAGAAGAGATCGGGCACAGATCTGGCACAGAGAGAGGGTAGATACACCACACTGGGCGGGCAAAGCTCAGGCACAGAGGCGGCCAAGGGCACGGACCGGGAGTAAGTGCACAGATGACGGCAACACAGGACAACCGGGCACAGTACAGGCACCGAGGCCGACGCGGCGACGATGATCTTTGCACAGATCGAGGCAACCAAGGAGAAGAATTACGCGGCGGCAACGAGGGACGGTAGAGCTGAAAAACCAGGCACAGTACAGGCACTGATGCAGCCGCGGGGTGGAGGCTACAGAGCAAGGAGCGGTGCAAGCTGCACAGATCCTCGGCACAGATCGGACAATCGGGTCGCGGCGGGCAAGATGAAAGGTACAACACAACACCTCGGGCACAGATCACGCACAGGGGGCCGCAGATCACGCACAGAGGGGCGCAGATCACGCACAGAGGGGCAAAGATCACGCACAGAGGGGCAGAGATGAGCGGTGAAAGCTGCACAGATCCTCGGCACAGATCGGAGAATCGGGTCGCGACGGGCAAGATGAAAGGTACAACACAACACCTCGGGCACAGATCACGCACAGTGGGCCGCAGATCACGCACACAGGGGCACAGATCACGCACAGAGGGGCGCAGATCACGCACAGATGGGGCACAGATCACGCACAGAGGGGCAGAGATCACGCACAGAGGGGCAGATATCACGCACAGAGGGGCAGAAATCACGCACCGAGAGGGCGCGCGGCTCAAGGCGGCAGAGATCAAGCACCGGCGAGGACGAAGGAGAGGCCGGATTGCAAGCACCCGGCACAGATCGGGCACCGAAGGGCACAGATCTCGCACCGACAGGGGGCGCGGCTCACGGCGGCAGAGATCAAGCACCGGCGAGGACGAAGGAGAGGCCGCTTTGCTCGCTGCGGCACAGTTCGGGCACCGAGGGTCACAGATCTCGCACCGACAGGCCGCGCGGCTCACGCCGGCAGAGATCGCGCACCGGCGAGGACGAAGGAGAGGCCGTTTTGCTCGCAGCGGCACAGATCGGGCACCGAGGGTCACAGATCTCGCACCGAGAGGGCGCGCGGCTCACTAAGGCAGAGATCAAGCACCGGCGACGACGAAGGAGGAGGTTAGAGGAGAGATGAGGCGAGGAGGAAGGAGGAGATTAGAGGAGAGATGAGGCGAAGAGGGGCGAAGACGGTAATAATAGAGGAGAGAGATAGTAGGTGTAATTCAGGGGTAGCTTCGGTTGTCCCTGGTTATACCGGGGACAAATGGGAAAAGGGGGGGATTCGAATCCCCCCTAGTTCCAAAGGCAGTGTTTGGTTCGGGTACAAGGGGGGTTATCCCCCCCTTTGTACCCAAACACTTTGGAACTAGGGGGGGATTCGAATCCCCCCCTTTTCCCATTTGTCCCCGGTATAACCAGGGACAACCGAAGCTACCCCTGAATTACACCTACTATCTCTCTCCTCTATTATTACCGTCTTCGCCCCTCTTCGCCTCATCTCTCCTCTAATCTCCTCCTTCCTCCTCGCCTCATCTCTCCTCTAACCTCCTCCTTCGTCGTCGCCGGTGCTTGATCTCTGCCTTAGTGAGCCGCGCGCCCTCTCGGTGCGAGATCTGTGACCCTCGGTGCCCGATCTGTGCCGCTGCGAGCAAAACGGCCTCTCCTTCGTCCTCGCCGGTGCGCGATCTCTGCCGGCGTGAGCCGCGCGGCCTGTCGGTGCGAGATCTGTGACCCTCGGTGCCCGAACTGTGCCGCAGCGAGCAAAGCGGCCTCTCCTTCGTCCTCGCCGGTGCTTGATCTCTGCCGCCGTGAGCCGCGCCCCCTGTCGGTGCGAGATCTGTGCCCTTCGGTGCCCGATCTGTGCCGGTGCTTGCAATCCGGCCTCTCCTTCGTCCTCGCCGGTGCTTGATCTCTGCCGCCTTGAGCCGCGCGCCCTCTCGGTGCGTGATTTCTGCCCCTCTGTGCGTGATATCTGCCCCTCTGTGCGTGATCTCTGCCCCTCTGTGCGTGATCTGTGCCCCATCTGTGCGTGATCTGCGCCCCTCTGTGCGTGATCTGTGCCCCTGTGTGCGTGATCTGCGGCCCACTGTGCGTGATCTGTGCCCGAGGTGTTGTGTTGTACCTTTCATCTTGCCCGTCGCGACCCGATTCTCCGATCTGTGCCGAGGATCTGTGCAGCTTTCACCGCTCATCTCTGCCCCTCTGTGCGTGATCTTTGCCCCTCTGTGCGTGATCTGCGCCCCTCTGTGCGTGATCTGCGGCCCCCTGTGCGTGATCTGTGCCCGAGGTGTTGTGTTGTACCTTTCATCTTGCCCGCCGCGACCCGATTGTCCGATCTGTGCCGAGGATCTGTGCAGCTTGCACCGCTCCTTGCTCTGTAGCCTCCACCCCGCGGCTGCATCAGTGCCTGTACTGTGCCTGGTTTTTCAGCTCTACCGTCCCTCGTTGCCGCCGCGTAATTCTTCTCCTTGGTTGCCTCGATCTGTGCAAAGATCATCGTCGCCGCGTCGGCCTCGGTGCCTGTACTGTGCCCGGTTGTCCTGTGTTGCCGTCATCTGTGCACTTACTCCCGGTCCGTGCCCTTGGCCGCCTCTGTGCCTGAGCTTTGCCCGCCCAGTGTGGTGTATCTACCCTCTCTCTGTGCCAGATCTGTGCCCGATCTCTTCTCTGTCCCGCCTCGAAGGTGCTATCCTAATCCTTTGTCTGTGCTTGTCCATTGTTGGCTCCATTTTCGTTTACATGAGGTTGCTTCTATATCTAATATGTGCCTAAATGTGGGGTGATGCTGGTATCGCATGATGAATCAGTATGTTATGTTATAACGTAGCTTTTTATTGTCGGCTCCGGAATCTGGAGAATACATCGGTATTGTCGGATGATACTTATAAAAATCGGCGATGATGACGGTTGCCATAGGCAATAGATGGATGGCATGGATGTAAATCCACTGCAACCCCTTGCTTGTTGGAAACCATTTGAGCCCGTGTACGTACCAAAATTATTTTCGGCGATGATGACGGTTGCCATAGGCAATAGATGGATGGCATGGATGTAAATCCACTGCAACCCCTTGCTTGTTGGAAACCATTTGAGCCCGTATACGTACCAAAATTATTTTCGGC
This sequence comes from Tillandsia leiboldiana, assembly GCA_029204045.2. NCBI lineage: Eukaryota > Viridiplantae > Streptophyta > Magnoliopsida > Poales > Bromeliaceae > Tillandsia > Tillandsia leiboldiana. Next base: position 5,332 of record JAQNDB010003937.1, on the reverse strand, counting down.
GATGATGACGGTTGCCATAGGCAATAGATGGATGGCATCGATGTAAATCGACTGCAACCCCTTGCTTGTTGGCAACCACTTGAGCCCGTGTTCCCAAAAAAATAAAAACATTTTGCAATTATGTACAAAACAACAAAATTTGATGGTTGAATCGCATATCCTATTGGACGTCTAAATGGATTATTGTTGATGGCAATATAGTGTTGCAATTATAACTATGTAGTCTTCATTTTCCTATCTGACATACCCCTTAGCATACATGTCTTTATTTATTATATGTTGTGCAATTTGTTTTATATCTGAAATATGCCAATATCACAAACATTGTATGCCAATTATGATTTGCATTTGAAAAATCATTTTTCTTTTGGAATCTCGATATTAGAGAAAGACCCCTTACCTTACATGTGTTTAACCTATTTAAATATGTCATTTGTAATATTGTTTGCTTCGAACATGATAAATATATAAATGAGTACATACATTAACTACAGATGCGTCCTTCTAAGAGACTTGTAATTCCCGGTCAAAGCAATCAGGGGGACATGAATAACCCAGAAGGAGCCAGTGGATCTCGCTCGCAAGCGTGGTCGCGTACATCCAACTGGACCCCGTCGTTGGATGCATGTCTGTTAGCATTGTTGTCGGAGGAACATGCCTTAGGCAATAATGTTCATGGAACATTCACGACCCTTGCATGGGTTAGAATAGTTGGAGAGATAAATAGACGAAATAATTTAACACTAACAAAGGATAAGGTGAAAAATAGATTGAAAGTCTTGAAGCGCACTTTCTCGTTGTACCATACGTTGGTCAACAAAAGCGGATGGGGATGGGATTTTAACCTCAATATACCCACGCCTGGCGATAGTGCTGACTGGGATGCGGTGATCGCGGTAATGTGATTCCATTTCGGTTCACATATTTTTTAATCGAATGTTATTCTTATTTTAAGACTAATATAATTAACCAACCTTCAGGAAAACCCGGCTTATGCCAGATGTAGAGATAAAGCATTTCCTCTCTATAAGGATATTGAGTTCCTTACGGAGAAGACCACCGCAAGCGGCAGATATAGCTTTGCTTCAGTCATGCCGCCCACCACCACTGTACTTAGCTCGTCCTCATCATCCCCTGGTGAGGATGATAACATAATTGCTCCTAGATTGGACGGTTTATATCTCTTACCGCCTCCATTTGAAGCAGGGTCATCGGGGCCACCAATGAATGATTTCATGGAAGGTGGAGAACCCGAATTCACACCTACCCCTCATCCCCCCAACAAGAATACCAGTGGGTCGGGACACAGCTCTGCAGGCAAGAGGCCTCGTTCCCCACTCCCCGAGCGTAGCCAACGAACTAACCGACCGTCGAGTGGTGGACGGCGGAAGAAAACCGAGACAGCCGCTGACGCTCTCGGAGAGATGTTGCAGTTAGGAAAAGATAAATTTGATTTTGTAAAGCAAATGTATAATAGGGATTCTGAAGGTCGCCGCCCTATTCCTCCAATCGAGGATTGTATGCAGCGCGTATACCAGATGCAAGGCCTCAACAATCGTAAGATTTTGGCGGCCGGCGAAGCATTGAAAGATCCCCAGAATCGTCAACTATTTATGACAATGAATGACGATCTTGCCAAAGACTGGGTGGAAATGCAATTAGAGAAAGATAATTTGATCTATCGACCTTTTTTTCCCGGCAATTAGTGGACAATTTTTCTATGTTTTAATTAAGTAGTGTAAATACAACTAATGTAACATAATTTATCTTAACTTTTAGTAGTAGAAAACTATTCGAACATGTATTTTGAAAAGTTGCACTGTTAGTACGTGGTTTGTAATATTTAGTACCACAGTTTGGTTGCAATTATGTATATATAACTTGAATGTTGGTATTTCATATCGATAGATATTACATCATGTTTACTTATCATGATTTCTCGCTAATAGGGTGAAATTTCGATGCAGATATTATGGATCCTACATTTTATCAAAGTGTAGGTAATTCGAGTTTGCTTGATTTGATGATGATTATTTTAGACGATGATGATGACTTTATGGTGTTTTCTTATACTAATGCTCATTGCTGAAGGATAGTTTTAATAATTTTCATGTATTAATTTGTTCTGTAATTTGTTGTTTGTATCGAGACATATGAATATTCGAGCTACATTATATACATTTATTAGAACTTTCTTTGCCTACAAGTTACCTTCGCTAAATGCCATTAATATTGTTGCAGTTATAATGGATGGTTCAATGTATCGAAGTATATTTTCGTCAACTTTTCATGCGGATTTGTTCGCAATATTAGAAGACGATGAAGAATATTGGGTGCAAGTCATAATAATGCTTATTGACGTAGGTTGTATAAATGAAACAAGTCCAATAACCAGACAACCATGTCGTACCCGTCCATTTACTGGGCATCAGTTTATTTGTGATATACTGAATGGTCATCCAGACCGGGGGTACACTCATTTTAGAATGACGACAACTACATTTATGGCTCTACGCGATGAGATTGTTAGAAAGGGCCTTTTAATTGCCACACGGAATATGACTGTTGAAGAACAATTGGCGATTTTCCTATATTGTATTGGACATGGTGTTGTAAACAGGGTCCTCGCTGAGACTTTTCAACATTCAGGGGAAACAATTAGTCGTCACTTTAACAATGTTCTAAAAGCAATAATTCATCTAAAAGATGAATACATAACTCTGCCGCCAAGTAATATTGGAGTTCATCCAAGAATTGCTGACAATATGAATTTCCATCCGTTCAAGGTAAGGGAGAATAACTTTAATTACATCTAAATTGTCCAATTTTATTACTTAATTTGAAAATGTACTATGTCTTGACATTAACATTTGTAGAATGCAATTGGGGCGGTGGATGGTTCGCATATTCCAGTGATTGTAAAAACACATAAACAAACCCGATTTCGGTGTCGCAAAGGATTTACATCACAAAATATGATGGCGGCTGTTTCTTTTGATCATATTTTCTTTTATGTATGCACCGGTTGGGAAGGATCTGCCGCTGATATGCGGGTACTCAGATGGGCATGTGAAAGTGGAGGTTTTAGTGTTCCTGAAGGTATCATTTTTTAAAAATTATTCATATATATTTTCATTATTATTGGTTTAAATTATGTCTTACAAGTTGTATACACTTCTGTTATATATACAGGAAAATATTATCTGGTTGATTCCGGATACGCGAATACTGATAAATTTCTGGCACCTTATAGAAATGAGCGTTACCATCTGAGTCAATTTGATAGTAACAGTCGTGGTCGTTTACATCGTTCGCCAAAAGACTTGTATAATCATCGGCACGCCCAATTAAGAAACGTGGTAGAGAAGACATTTGGAATTTTAAAAAACGATTTAAAATTTTAAATATTGCCACACCGTTTCCTTATAAAGTGCAGTGTCACATGGCTATGGCATGTTGTGTGCTCCATAATTTTATTCGACGGCATCAAGGAAATGACAGATATTTTAACGAAGCGCATAACTCAGAGCCTCCAGAGGATGATGTGGAAGTGCCGACTACGATTTATACTACATCAGAGTCACAGCGGGGAGGACGGACATTCGCAATCAAATTACGGCGGAGTTGTGGAATAACAGAAGTTAGAATTAATATTGTAATTAATGTTAGTTAGCTTGTTTAATAATTTAGATTGTTATCTGCAATGTTAATTGTATTGTTAATTGGATTCTTTTATCTGTAATGTTTAAAGTTAATTTTGTTTATATGTGATAATTTTTGTTATCTACGTTAGTAGTAATGTATTGAGCAAGTTATTTGTAGAAAAAATTGTTATGAAATACCTTTATTTACTGTTTAATTTTATAAATGTTGTATTGAATTTTATAAATAATATCTTTTTACAAATTGCTAATATTGCAATTAATGGAAAATATTACATATTTACCCGAATTTTAAATATTTAAGATGATGATGATGATTATGAAGATTATTGTGGGAAAAATTAGCATACAATATAATTCAAATTTTATATAGTATTTAATTTAATAATTTAGATATATTACAATGAATATTTAAATTACACTAATTAACACTAATTTCTCATTTTTAAAAATTCTTATATGTTACCCGGAAAAATTATTCGTCGCCGCCGGCTTAAAAAATCTCTCCCCCCCTACCGCATCCTCGTTCCCAACGCAAAATAAATAATTAATCAAAATTTTACAAGTAAAATTAATGAACAATAATTAAAACACTAATTAACAGTAAATATTGATTTTTACGAATTAATATATTATCAGAGAAATTAATTAAAATTTGGTTGCCATATTAATCATTTTTTACATATAAATAATTAACACTAATTTTATATAATTATCTAATTAATTACATTATACATACTACACTTATTATATTTAAAAAGTTATATACAATATATATTACCAATTTTTACCCACACATAAAAAGGCAAAAGGGCATTTTGGTCTTTTTACTCAAAAGTCAACTATTTATACCCTCTTCTTCTTCAATCCCAACCAAACACTATTTTTTCTTTACCCTCTTATTCTTATATCCCAACCAAACACTTTTTTTCATTTATCTACCTTATACTCAACTTTATACTTATACCTGGTACTACTAATACTCACTAATTCCACTAATTCTCCAACCAAACGCAGCCAAAGTGTTTGGGTACAAAGGGGGGGATAACCCCCTTGTACCCGAACCAAACACTGCCTTGTACAATTACTTCTATTAATTTTCAAAAAGTAACATTTTTAAATCCAAACTAATTCAACTAATGTGATCCACAGAGACTACAAATTCTTTTTTAAAAAAAATTAATTTTATATAATTTTCTGTAAATATATCAAATAGCAGATATATATTTTATAAAGTTAGCTTTTCATAAGTTGTTCATAACGTCCTATCACAATAGTCGTTTGAAAATTATATTTAATTATAGATTATTAGTGAGATAAATTTATTTTTTACTTATTATATTTTTACATTATTTGATATTTCACATATATTCTGTTAAAAAATAAATCGTATCTGAATAACTTAAAACTTTTGAAAGAATAAATATGAAAAGTTAAAATTTGTTAAGATATATTGTATCGATCCGGCCCACTAGCAATAATAATTCGTTAAGTTCAAATCACAGTCCAAAATATTTAAATCCAGTTGTCATTATTAGTGTCCATATCTCTTATAAATCCAATCACAAACCTCATTGCTATTGGGCCGGGTCCTTAACATTTTATCAAAGCTAGTCACCGCGGGAAGTGTGAGACGAATCGTCAGGCCTAAACGGGTATAGAGACATGAA